>CALNXI010000094.1:438291-469317 GCA_942486025.1 Porites evermanni
GGTGGAACATAGAGCCTAGATATGGGGTCGTGCAACAACAACAACAATAGAATCAGACATTAATAGAGACAGAAAGAAGGCTTGACTGAAAGTTTTCAACAGTCCCTAAAGGATCATCTCATTTAAATTGTGGGTAGATACACTGGTTGAAGATAACTTGGATATGGAATTAAATTTTATTCATGCTAAATGCTGTTAAAGCATGGACACAAAGTGTTTTACATCTGATGCCGTTTCAGGATATTTGAACGCTCCTGATGTTACTCAGTATATTGTAAACTGCCCCTACAGCTTGTATCTGCCACAATGAGGCGTATTCAAAAGGCTGACAGCACTTCATGACTTCTGTTTTGTATAGATAATGGACAAAAGCAGCGTCTACGACTTGATCCACTATCGTTTAGGACTACACCTAGGCTAGAAGTCTCTTAAATTGCAATGCGTGCAGTGCTACGATTCGATTAACAAGTTCTGCATCCGCTAGATAATATGCTGAGTACAGAGCTAATTCGATGACACATCTTTCACGAAGTTCAGCATGGTTTAACTCATTCCCGACAGGCAGCTTCCTTCCCCAGGTACATTCAATGGGACATGTACACACTCCTGAGATGCGAAGATTTGTTGGGCTGAATTAAATCCATATTTTTTGATACAATCAAAACTCGAAACTGTACTACTGACCTACGATTATAACAGGTGTACACGCGGGACGATTCCTTGAAAGAAAATTCTCCATCATCTCTAGGTATTTGATGGCACACGTTGATTAAAGAATCCCAACCTATTTCCGACGTTTTTTTTTTCATTTCTTCAAGAATCTTGGCTGAAGTCGCATTCTTGGCGCCGCCATTTTGGATTTGCCATTATTTGCCAGGCGTCCTCGGCAAACGTTCCCGACAAGCTTGACAGGTGACGTCACGGCCAAAATCGCCGAGGACGACTGGGAACGAGGCTGTTGATAATGCTAATAGACATGAATTTTCATATTGACGGTTCCCCTTCTTTGCAAATAAATGAAAAACAAAAATTTGACAAAACTATTTTATCTCGCAGGAAAAGTTAAAGAAGAAGTCATTCTTAATCAAACAAAAACCCACTGGCCGGTCAGAATTAACTTATTCTGAAATGAAAAATGAAAGTTTTCTAACCGAAAAAAAACCCAGAGCGTGGTCAAGGGACCATTTCAAGAAGGAATGGGCGTAATGAGTCACCGGCAATAATACTTAGTGCATACCAGTTTGCAATTCCGTGAAATTATCATTATTCATTACGTCACCTTCCAGTTAGATTAAGCGACACTCTACTCGAGCAATTTTTTCCTGTTGTGATGCCGGTTAACTGTGGAATTTGCTCTTTTGGATGATGGTATTGCGAAGGCAATACGAACAAAAAACCCACTGGCCGGTCGGAATTAACTTAGTCTAAAATGAAATACGAAGTTTTCTAACCAAAAGAAGCAGCACAGCGTGGTTGATGGTACCATTTCAAGAAGGAATGGGCGAAATGAGTCACAGGAACGAAATTTAGTGCTTACCCATTTGTAATGCCGTGAAAATTATCAATATCCATTACGTCACCTTGCAGTTAGAGTAAGCGGCACTCTACTCGAGCATTATTTTTCCTGTTGTGGAGCCGGTTAACTGTGAAATTTCTTTCTTTTAGTCGACTGTATTACGAAGGTAGACTCCTAAAATGTCTATTTAACTTGCATAATTCATTTACATAAATATTTCTGCCCAACATTTGTTCTTTTACTGCTTTTGTTTAACTTTTTTTAATCAACACGTTATCAAAATGAAAAATGCATTATTTAGGAATCCTATTTAGAGGAGAAGGGAAAATGTTCAAAGCACTAAAAGCACGTGATTGAAAATCCTCGCACTTAGCGCTCGATCTTTAAACCAGTGATTAATCGCTGCTGTTCGTGTTTTAAACATCACATACTTGCAGCATGTTCCTCGAGTAGCAGCGTGTTCCTCGAGTTCGTTCTCTTTGTCCCCAGGCCTGAAGGGCCCTACGAGCTCGACCCGCCTTCACCCCCTCTTTTAATTTTCGATGTATTTTACTTCGCATCCGTTTTTCCTCGTGCCCTTACACTGTACATTTGCCAGGACTAAAGAAGTTAAAAGAAATCGTTGCTTACTACTTTGATCGTGGCTTGATTTTATCAATAAATTAGCCATCTCGGGCGGCCAAAATTTATCTTAATACAGTAAATTGGCTGTGTGACGTTTCTTGCAGCGCTCTGTGGAATAAACAGCTACTGTTGACCAAAAAAATGACATAAAATAATCTCTACCTTGGCACGGATAGTCGCTCCATTAAAAGCTGGAAACGGATACAAGTTCATTAATACAATGAGACGAAATTAAAGCACAGAGCAGCATAAGACTCGTAAGTTTTATTTTTGTCTGCTTCCATGGCCACATATTTCCTTTTTTAATACACTTTTAATCTACACGGTAAAAATTGTGCAAAACCACACGATTTGCCTACTGAACATATTTTATTTGCCAAACGTTCCTTGTTACTTTCTCTTCTTTTTTCCATTGACGTAAGGCCAGTATTTCTGATAGATTCCGGTCCATCCTTTGTGGAAACGAGCATCTGCATTCCCCACGTTCGTTGTGAATCGAATCCAAAGATATGTGTCGGATGTGAATGAGCCGGATGGTACTACGTGGCCTCCCCATCCGTTTGTTAAGACTGATTCACCAAATCTAGGATTTAAAACAAAACATACGTATATATAAAATTAACAGAAAACTGAAACAATTACTAAAAATGAAGCACAAGGTGACAACATTTTGTTTGCAATGCAAGTTACGCGTCCTTGTTCGCTAAAAAAAAAAAGAAAATTAAGAAACAATCTGTAAATGGTAAAATCACAGATCTGTGGAAAACAAAATATGTCTTGCAATTATTTAATATCAATCGTTAAAAACAACAATGAAATTTGAGAAAACGTTAGGCTAACAGGTTTTCAAAAGGCACAATTGCAATGAAAAAGTTATAGATAGCTGCAACAATATAGATAGCCGCAAAGACACGACAACTTTCTTTGATTTACCAGACATGTTTCGACGGTACATCCATCATCTTTAGTGCTACGTTTTGTCAAATCGCCGTTGAATTTAAATCGCGCGCGATGTTTTCGTCACATTGCATTGACAATGCAAATGGTATTGCAATCCCTTTCAATCTTCTTCAAGTTTGTCCATCCGTGCTTTAGTTTGTATTTTCTGGGTCATTTATGCCTTCTTCTAACTCTTTGAGCGGTAACTTTGATGTTTCACCGAATTTGGTGGCATTTACCACTGTCTGAATGTCAAAAAATTTGGCGACACAGCTCCCTTAGGAATGACTTATCTTTGATGTATCTGTGTTTAATCGACTCGCCGAAGAATTTTTAGAACACGAACGTGGAAAGTTAATGAGCGACTGGTTAAGTTTTAAAGACTACGATCCAAAAAAACACAATTTTTAAACGGCAATATTAGCGACAATTTTGAGGATGTTTTAATAATACAAGCAACAAATCTTTAAGCACAATTTTTGGCACAGTCCTTTATCAGCCCATTAGGATTGCAGTCCGTCCACAGTCAACTTGGTTAACAAGTTGGTACGTAATCACTACCAACTATTTTTTTTCCTACCCTTGCCCACTATTCAACTGGAATCGTTTAGCAGCGTACAAATTTACATCTAACGTGCGAAATATTCAAACGAAATCATAGACTTTTAATATGTCCACTTGCATGAACACTCGATGTTGTCTGGAATCCGTTGTGTTTTACTATTCCCGCTGGAATTCCAATAGTACTGGGGACCTCAAAGTCCGACATGAATTTGTCTATTTTCACCATGTTTTATGGAGGACGTGAACAAGCCACGACAAAATTTTCTTTCTCTTTCTGAACTTGGATCAAACCCAGGAGAGTTCGCCGATATTTGACAAAGTAACTGGGTTTCAAAAATCACGATAAAGATCGAAAGAACGCGAATTCACTTTTTAAGCGACGTTTTCGCCGCCGTCACCGTCGCCGTCATCGTCGCCGTCCTCGGATCTTGAAAGGTCCCCACTGTGTTTGCACTTTCTTGATGATTACATCAAGAAAAGATGTCAAACTTTTTTAAATAAAGGTTAAATCCAAAAAAACAATGACACGTTCCTGATGTTGTTTCGTAACTTGTTAGTACTCACCTTCCAGAGGTAACAATCGCAATGTCATAATTAGATTCCGTCGCGAAATCCACGAAAATAAATTCAGCAGTTTCCTTCGTGCGGTATATAAGCCACGTACAGTCGAGGTTATCTTCATAACCATTAGGAAAGCCTGGGGAGCTGATTGTACCAGTTCCGTCTTCGTATACACCGCCACAGTTTATATCTAGAAAATGGGTTAGAAACCGATTAGTTTTCTCCTCATCTGGTTGATCAGCAAGTTCATCCAGATTAATTGCGAGCTTCACTGCCAAAATAAATACATAAATAAATAGCTTTTCTCGCGTTTATCGGCAGTTTCTTTTTGTCGCAGATGGGTGCAATCACCAAATGAAGAAATACAAAAGGCTAAAAAGACACTGAGCAATAAAAAAATAAATAAATAAAAAAAAAAAACAGAAGCGAGCCAACAAAAGTCTACGCAGCACCAGGAAACACCCGTTTCATCGATACCACATTCGCTATTCATCTTACACACCTTACACACCAACTCCACGGCCTCAATTGTGGTTGCCAAAGCAAAGTTAAGTTGTCCTCCTTCTTATTTAGTTCGACATCAAAGGACACAGTGCATAATGGTTAAACATTTACGAACATCCTAATTTCCTTAACAGCAGCTCATTAGCTTTAACAGTGGTTAGGATATATCTCAACTAACGAAAGCTTCTTGATTTTTTGGCCTAGTGGTTGGCCAATCAATAGGTCACGACCAGTGGAAATGGATCTTTATGTTCTTACATATAACTTCAGTTATATGTAAGCCCCAGCCCCAGTTGTGTAAAACGTGGCATGGGTAGCGCTATCCAGCAGATATATCACCTATTATTAAAAAATGAATCATTGGATAATGCAATTCTAGAGCTCTGATTGGCTTAATCATCATGGTATATATAGAGGATATTACACAGTGGCGCGAAGATATGAATTTTATTTTCGAGTGGCAAAACAATATTTTACGAACGAGCGCAGCAAGTGAGTAAGATACTGTTTTTGCCACGAGAAAATAAAATTCATATCTTCAAGCCGCCGTGTAATGTTCTTTTTATTATATAGACAAAAACACATCGATAAAATAATAGAGGGAAATTACCGAAATTACGTCATCGATAAACTCACGTGTGAGATTATGAAAAATAAATCACTCGGGTCCCGGATGTAGTTTTTATGAATTTTCAAGTGGTATATTTTCTAGTAAAACACTCGTGTCTATATAATAAATTGCGTTATCCATTGGATAGTCATTTATCCGGTGAATAGTGCTGAAAACTAAGTTATAGCGGAAAGACAGCACTTCATCTCCTATATTGACCCTTTTCCCTACTGCTATTTCCACCCAGTTTTCCAATAACGGAAACAAACAACCAACCACGAACCAATGGGTAATATAACTTCTGAAAGGTGTTGATGAGTAGAAATTGTTTAGCATAATAGGGCAACTTAAGGAATTTAAGAAGTGCTTGACAACAAACACATAAATGAAAGGCGTTTTCCCAAAGTCTGCCACAGTCTCTAAATTCATGCAACATAAACAAAATAAAAAATCAAACTCTTACAGGGATGGTCGACTATGTGTTATATAACGTAGTGGATAGAGTTGTTCTTCATTAACGGAAAAGATCTATAATTTCTAAGGCCTTTATTATGGCAAAATGTCATTTTCACTGACCATTGGTCTTCGTGGTGAATGGGAAAAACTTATTTGTGGCAACAACAATATCTAAGGGACTAAAGACATCACATCTTACCAACTTGCTTGTAGTTAAAACTGAATCCTTTCATTGCATTAGCTCCGTCGCTGATAAATCTCACCCGCAAAACATTCCCAGATGAAGTAAAAGGTGGTGGTTTGTACGTTGTTCCATCAAAAATTATGTTGGGTCTGTCGTAATGATTTGTGTCATAGATCATCAGGAAGTCCTTGCCAGTCTCCGTTTTAAATTCTGTAAAGTCAAGCCTGATTTTCTTGTTCACCGGAACTTGTATCTGCCACGTGCAGTATTCGTTGTCGTTGTAATTGGAAGGGTAATTAGATGACTTCACAGTGCCACTTGGGCCAGTCAAAAATGTACCACAGCTTGTTGCTGAAAAAAAAAAAAAGATTGATTAATTACCGCTTAAGTATAGATACTTCCTAAATTATCAATTAAAAATATCCGCGACAACATTAGCCACGGCCTATAGTCTTATGGACTACAGAATTGACGTTGAAATGTTGGAAAGTTTTTATTTTAATAGTTTTCTTATTTTTAGGAATAAGAAACATTGGCAAGACTTTGCATATTTCATAATGTTACAGTTCAGCATACTATGACGGTTTATTTGCCAAACACTTTGATGGCCTCACAATGTCAAATAAATGTTGTTCTACTTTAACCGCGTTGTTTTTATCCTAGTTTTTTTTTATAACGAAACATCATTCTTATTATAATTTTTTATAACGAAACAACCTGTTTCAAATTATAGGCTGAAAGGTTCTTGGGGACTAACTGGCAAATTTCAATGGTTCTTAGAAACCAGGCTCTTAATTAAGGGTCTTTACTGCACCAGGATAATTATAATTATACAGTTTTCATATCACTTAAAGGTACGGTGGTCCAGAAGGATCACACATGCAAATTAAAAATGTTGCTGCAAACTAAAAATTTTACCCGCAAATTAAAAATGTTGCTGCAAGTTAAAAATAGGACATGCAAATTAAAAATTGTACATTCAAACTAAAAATATTACAAACATGAAACATGAATAGGCCGACAGCTGTAAGGCCAGGTCGCACGGCTCGGACCAGGTCCTTATCACTCATACTGCGCGCGCAGGACTTTTCATTTTTAATTTGCATCGATGTTTTCTATTTTTAATTTGCAGCACAATTTTTAGTTTGCATGTACTATATTTAATTTGCAGGTAATATTTTTTAGTTTGCATGTACAATTTTTAATTTGCATGTACTATTTTTAATTTGCAGCAACATTTTTAATGTGCATGTGTGACCCTTCTGGGTCACCGTATGAAGGGGCTCCGCCACGGCTGTATGTAAAGCCAATTTACGCGACCTTATTTGCTATGGACTTGAGAAATTACTCGTGAATGACAAAATCATAGCTTCGTGTTAGACAAATATGTTTCCCAAGCATTACATTATATCAAAGGTTACAAACAACAGAAATAAACTTTGAAAAAGTGTTAATAAACAATCAAGTTTTCAAAAGTCACAGTTGCAATCCGTTTTAGTTTGCTCATCCGTGCCTTGTTTTTAATTGTTTTATATCTTCTTTTAATGCCTTGAGCGGTTATTTTTTGTTTCACTGTGTGTTGACAGTGACAGAGCTCCTTTGAGCGCCTTTCGCGTTCTTACCCTGACACGTGGGTTGACTGCCTGACCAGGTGCCATCAGCTTGACATGTTCTAAAGAGATTACCTACAAGTCTATACTGGGGATCACATTCCAGAATGACTTGGCTTAGGTAAGTAAAAACGTCTCCGTATCTGACGCCGTTTGGTGGTGTTCCTGGATCGCCACAATTGACGACTTGAATAAAGAACAACAAATGAATGTTTGCGATTATTGAATTCAACAAGTTGAAGTTATCTTCTTCCCAATAGCCTGCGAGCAAGCTCTTTGGAGGACGAGGAGTGTGGGGGGAGTCTCGAGAGAAAGTTTCAACGGCAAGAATTCCAAAACTCCAGTCGACGTCACTGATATAATTATCAGACACACCCTTTTTTTGTATCTAGACGTCTCGGGAAAATGAATATCCGCATCGAAAAAGTCGGTGCGAAATGCTGATTGGCGGAGATGACACTAGAAATAAGGTAGTTACTATTGGCACGTGAATTCGCGTGTTTTTCAATGTTTGTTTACATTCGCGCTCGTTTCCGATTCGCGCTGACTGGAGGAGATCTGACAGCTCAGTTGACGGGAAGCTACAGGGCAATTGGAGGCAGAATTCAATTCCCAGAGACGTAGTTGCAAGCTCTCCTTCTTTTTCCTGCCCTGCCGCCAGAGCGCCCCGGAGAGCTTGCTCGCAGGCTAATAAACTTGTCGCTATGTTTATTTGAGGAAGGAGAACTGGCCCGCTTGCCGAGACCTCGGTAGAAATGCATGATTCGAGCCAGCACCTGGGCTGGCTTAGCAATCCCTAGAATATAGTTTAAAATATGTAATAATATAATAATAATAATAATAATAATAATAATAATAATAATAAACCTATTAACAATTCATTTCAATTAATAATAACAATAATCCGTAATAAAAATAATTATGATAATGTATAATGTATAAATGAAAATTTTTTTACATAATTCATCTATAAATAATGAATTAATCATTTATGGAAAACGCTTAGACAAAAAAGGGAAGGTAATGGTTGTAAATTGTAGCGAGAATCCAAGTCATTGTGTTAGCTTGCGCCTGAGCTCTGAATATCCAATAGTAAGTGGGTATCTGGTGACATTCTCTTCGAATTCTTTACAAAAATTTGCCCCCAAACTTACTTTGACATGTAGGCTGCGTACCAGTCCACAGGCCGTTATTTTGACAAGTGCGAACAGCAGAACCGATTAAATTGTAACCGACATTACATTCGAATTTAAGTGAGTCGCCATATTTGTATGTGGACGAGTTCTTCTTTCCATTGGCAGGAACACCAGGATTACCGCAAGAATGCTCTGTGAATTAAGATCATCAAATATTTAGAGATAAATTCTCAGTTTTCAAAATTCTTACCAACAGACTAACGAATTAACCCCCCTTTGGCGTCTGCTAGCTACATATGGTAGCAAAACACGGGATATTGTATATTAATTTTTTACCAAATCCTTCTTTATTGACCGGTTTTAACATCAAGTAGCATGGGAATGGCTTAAAAGGAGATTTGCAGCACGAAGGGCATATTTTCCTGCTAATTGGATGCAATTATTTAAGCTGCAGTCATGTATTTCGCGTATTTCTCGTGTATGCGCATGGGTATATAAGCCAAAATTTGAATTGTTTTTGGCGAATCTATTTCGATCTTTATTCGCTGTCTTTCCTTCGTCCTTTCTTTTCTATGTGTTTTTGCTGCTGAAATAATCGTCTTTCTTTCCCAAGGAATTCTGGCCATCTTTCCATAGCCTGCCCCACAGACGGAACTCAGTTAATTTCCACTTAAGTCCGTCTGTGAAACAGCGTGGAAATCCTTGTTCTGGTTCCCCACCTGTCTTCAGGGATTTGAGGAAGCGCCATGATTATTCTGATAAAAAATTCTTTGTCCACGTGCTAATCAAGTTGAGGGTAAATACGAAAGGCATCTCCATTAATTCATTGAGTCCTTTGGGGGCCAAGAACAAGGACGTTACTAAGAGGTCCAAAGATGGAAGGTATACCTACGAAAATACTGGGTCAAGCCACCTTAACAAACTTACGAAGACAAACAGGTTTTGACCCACTCCATGTCCCATCAGCTTGACATACTTGGCTGTTCTCCCCTTCAAGGTGATGTTGAGGCTGACACGTGTAGGTAACAGTAGACTGGTACTTAGTGTTGGTTGTTATGTGACGGTAGCCACCATAAGGATTACCAGGATCTCCACAATCCACCACTAAAATGTGCATTGAAATAAAATAAATAAATAATAAAGAGAAAGAGAATGATTTGATTATTCTTCATTCAAGACAGATATATGTTTCTGATTAGTTTTAATCAATCGGGTAATTCTTCACAACCAACTGGCATGATGGTGGTATGATTAATATACCACTCAAGTCAAAAAGGAAGAAAACAGAAATAGGCAAACAAGTCACCCCCTAATCCAGCTTGCGATTAGAACATTTTTACTTTGCATTAGCATTGGCATTAAACAGGTGAATAAGTCATCTCTAAGCCTGTGATTGGAGCATTTTTGCGTTTCATTATAAGAGTATTTCTCTACTTTGGGCTCCAAGCTAGTAAGTGTTAAATTTCACATCCACTAACATGAAGGGGAAGGCCCTTCGGACGTGAAGACGGCGTTCGTACTTTGGAACAATAATATTGTGAATAAATTATGCCACAATCAAAATTTGTTGGATGAATAGATATTCGCTGAAGGAAAGGCGGTTCAGGCGTAAAGAGGGCTTGCGTACCGGTATGTAAGGACGGATGAATAGGTCACAATCAAAATTACTTCTGATATATAACAATTATTCACCGAAGTGGAGGTGGCTAGTATTGGATATATTTACCGAGGCCGCGAAGCGGCGAGGTAAATACCCACTACTAGCCACCAACACTGAGGTGAATAATTGTTTTAGTATATATACCAAAACAGTGAGATAATTGAGCACAAAATGATGATTTTTAACTCATTTACTGTTGCCAACGATTACAATTTTGGCGCGATGACCGAACGGCCGCGGTCGTCGCTTTTTCTTAGCGACAAATAAAACTTTTGAAGGCGTTTGTTTAGCTCTTGCGGGGAAGTTTCTTCAAAAGTAGTTGTGAATTCTGTTTGTATTTAAAAAAAAAAACTTTTTCACCGGTTTTATCGATAACTATTCAAGTAAAAAAGACAAAGGTTTATCTGTTAAAACTTCCAAACCGAACTTCGTCACCTTCTTCATGTATTTCGGAAATAGCTTGCTTGATTAGTTGTGAAATGAATTAGTTTGTTACGGCAGCAAACCGGGAAAGCATTTTGCTCGCAACCTAAGCGAGTTTGGCGTCGCTCGCTCGGAGGAACTGGAGGTGAATCAGTGAATAGTGCATGATATTCACTGATTGAGTAGCCAATCAGAGCGCCCGAAAAACACTATCCACTGTTTTAGTATATACTAAATAGATATACAAAATTTTATTACCCATGGTGCTCCACTTCACTCCAACGCCACTAAGAATTAAAACCCTCACCCCACTTCGTCTCATAAGTCTCTACTTAAGCACTTACATACGCAAGTGGGATCTTGCCCTGACCATTTTCCGCCTCCTGCTCCGTCAGAAATACAAGTTCGAAAGGATGAATCTGTAGGTACCAAATTATAACCTTCGTTGCAAGTGATACGCAGTGTAGCACCCAGCTCATAGCGGTAACCTTGAACCGCGCCGTTATTAGGAACTGGAACAGGACTACAGAAGGCAGCTATAATAAACCGATAATTAGAAGTAATCAGTTTCTTGTAATGGAGAAGTCAAAGATAGGGGTAGCTTGAAACACATTTCAAGTTCTTTAACCCAAATTCACCATCTTTCTTTATTTATCAACATACAGTACGCTCTTCGACATTAATCCTGGGGGAAAACATAGCCTGCTACAAAGCCGTTCTTTGCGTTGTGTTGTCACGCAACGCTCCACCTTGCATGACGACACAAAAATGGCTGTAGAGCGAACTACAGTATGCATGGCGCGTGTCAAATCTGTAGCCTGATGTCAAGGGCAATATGTGACCTCATACTGTATTCCGTGACGGCTGCTATAAGCTTGATTCAAGTGATCGAGAAAACGCTTTAAACAATACAGAATTTTGCACCGTTTGATCTTGACAAAATGTGAGAGAAAGATAGTTTACTTGGCTTTCTTTAAAGGTGGTCTTTTGCGTTTAAGTGGAGTTTTGATTCCTTTGAAGTTGACACCCACGATAACATACATAGCACAGGTAGATGTATGAGATCACATATCGCGCGTGTCATGGTTAAACAAGAACCTTGTATATGGCCTTGCTCTCCATAATAGCCGCGCGCTCCATAAGAACGCATAAGTGTCTGCGCGAGGTCTCCGTAACTAAGTGGGTAGAGCGCCCGCGCAATGTTCAAGGGGCCATGGGCTCGAACCCTGTCGAGGATTCAAGATTTTTGCCTTGACATAATGATTATCACATCTTTCACATTTATTCACCGAGCTTAAATTTCCCCATGTTTCATCTTTTCTGAGCCTTCTTTCACCTTTAGCATCAAAATCCTTTGGAGGGTCACATATTAAAACAGTCCGGCAAAAATTCTAAAAAACCTCGTCCTTATCAACACGATGATCAAATGTTTGTATCAATTGAATTTAAAGCCCTCTGTGCTTGAAAATATTTTAACATACCAACACATCTCGGTTGTGTTCCGCTCCACGTTCCATCAGCCTGACAGGTTCTTGTAGCATCAACATTCGCAGGCATTCGGTAATTCGCAAGACAGGTAAACGTTGCCTTGGTTCCAAGAACATTTTTCGAGGCATCTGTTCCAGTCACGATACGTGTAGCGTGCTCCACTTGACCAATTTCTGCGCATAAAACACCTACATTGGAAAGTAAGTGAAAATTGACGTTAGTACAGCTCTTCCAATGCCTGTCACACTAGTTAGCATGAGGTATAGCGTAAACGACCTACTAAACGCCCGGGGCGTCTAATTAATTTTAGGGGTCCAAGCTGGGGCGTTTAAAAGATAGGAGGCATTCAAAAGAGAGAGGGCTTTATTCTGATAACTGAAACAAGCTCAACTAAATTAATACGCTTTCGGCAAAAATATCAAGTGGAGTTTAGAAATAGAGGAATAGCCACTCCATCAATTGATACGTCTAGGCCGTCTGGAGATCCATATCGATCTTTCAAATCCCAACATCGATGTCAGAAATCTTTGCTCAGGGCTATTGTGTTGCCATCGTTAGTCTATCCTTATCCTCAACTTGACATTGAACAAGATGAAGTACGTCAAACCTGGTTAATCAAGCGACACGAAACTCAATGAATTGAAAGTATTTTGACGTAATTCTCAAAGGGGGCGTCCATCAGACAGGGGGCGTTTATTAGAGAGGGGCGTCTAATACAATTTTAATAGCGTGGAGAGGGCGTTTATTAGATAAGAGGCGATTATTTGGAAGTGGGCGTTTATTACGTCATTTACGGTAATCACCACTTTAGAAACGAGAAGGATTCTATGCTGAGTTAACGTTCCTAGTACTATTACTAGTGACAGAGAAAAAATAAGGCAAGAGGTGACCGGCGCGTCCCTAGTACAGACCCCAGAAACAACTGCGGGACGCATTTCCGCTCCTGTTCCTTTCTCGTTTCTAAAGTGGAAAAAGTCAACTAAGTTATGCTTGCTGTCGTTGCGGCTATTTCACGTAATTTAGCCAAATTCAAACCCTAGTGGCAGATTACGCGAATCAAACAAAACAGCGGAAAATAATGACGGAAGTTTTAACAAAGGAAACAGATAGGGTAAAGTTGACGACAATAAAAATTTATAAATAAGTAAATAACGAAAATAATGAGTAAATAAATTACAGAGTGAGCAAATGATAAGAACGAATGAATAAATGAATGAATGAATGAATGAATGAATGAATGAATGAATGAATGAATGAATGAATGAATGACTAAATGAATGAATGAATGAATGAATGAATGAATGAATGACTGACTGACTGACTGACTGACTGACTGACTGACTGACTGACTGACTGACTGACTGACTGACTGAATGACTGACTGAATGACTGAATGACTGACTGAATGACTGACTGAATGAATGAATGAATGAATGAATGAATGAATGAATGAATGAATGAATGAATGAATGAATAAATGAATGACTGACTGACTGACGAAATGAATGAATGAATGAGGGTATGGTCACTTCTTATCGACGTTCAAATGGTATACACCATCGTTTTTCGGACTTGGAATATGAGTCATTTTCATTTTAAACATGACTTTGCCCGGAATTTTATGTAACTTTAACACTAACGTAAGCAGCTTGGCGCTCCTCCAGACCACTGGCCATCTGCTTGACAATATCTGGTGGATGTAAATGTAGCTTTGAAGCCACTGTTGCAAGTGTATGTTGCAGTGCTTCCCATAACGAGCCCAGAACTTAGAGAAACCTGGCCATTCCCTGGATTGCTTAAGCTGGGACATGACAGTGCTACATGGAAAAAAAGAAATGATTTTTAACAGTTTAGATAGTTGGACGGTTATGTTTATTTTGTTTTGTTTTGTTTCGTCGTTTTTTTCCAAACTGAATGCTTCAAATAGAAAATAGCACAGAAAGGCAGCCATGCGACGCTTTCAAGTTCAAAACCAGAGAAAGGACATTCCTGAGTGAACCTTGGCCTCTGAGCGAAGCCATTGATAGGAATTTGTTTCATTCTCATGCAAATAAAATTTATTTTCACAAAAAAAAGGTTTGCACTAAGCCTCTCTTTGAAAATGAAAATGTTTGGAACTCAGAAATGGCCTATTACAAGCTTCTATTGGATAAGCCCGCCAAGAAAACACTGATTAAACTCTATTTCAACTTTAAGATTCCATTGCACTCGCCAGGAGCGTGAATTTACCTGCACATGTCTTTTTGTCTGCTCTGAGAGTGTATCCTTGCCTACATTCACAGCTGAAAGATTGGTAGCTGTTTACACAGTTGTGTTCGCAGCCGCCGTTGGACGCAGCACATTCGTCGATGTCTGAAGAACAGAGCAAAAACGGTAAAGTCCTTAAAGCTTTTGTATTTCACTCATAAAAGTTGAAAAGTTCATTCGAAGGCAATGGTGAAATGCATGCATGGTGAAACAAATCATAAACTTTCCAGGATGAGCCAAATATAAAGGTAGATGAGTACATGATTCAACTTGGTATTGTACGTCCCAAAAAGAGTTAATTGAGGTGACCTTAGCACTCTCAATGTTTAGATGTTCTATTTGAACCTTTAACTACACTTGGTACTGCTTTTGCGTTTGTTACAAAAAGGTGCAAAGGAATCGAATTTGAGTCCATGTTAATCATGACGTCAGGTCTACTTGCCATAGCAACCGCCTGTCACCAAAGATTGTTAAAATGTTTCTAATCATAGTTGGTAGAGGTGCTGGTCATGAAACTCGCTAAGCGTGAAAGATGCGGAAGAAAAGGCCTTGAATTTTATGTTCAGAGTTCGCTCACTGTGAACAATTTGTTTTTGTTTTTGTTTTTTTAATTGTGCTTGATCTAAATAAAAACAATGCAATATTTCTACTTAGTTAGTTACAAATTCCATAGATTATATTAAGCTTTGTGCACTGTTACGTCCAAAAAAGCTTGCGAGGAAGAGAAAAAGGGAGATTGACAGGCTCCATAACGAATAGTTAAAACTATAGTCTGATAAAAACATGAACAGTTGCTCAAAAAGGGGGTGCGGAAAACAGTTGGAAATTCCAATTTTACCTTTGCAACTTCTTTTTCCAGAATCCAACTCCATACCAGTTGGACAGGAACAAGTAAATGATCCCGCAGAGTTGTGGCAAGTGTGGGAACAGCCTCCTTTAGAGGATGAACATTCATTGATATCTGACCAGGACGTTAGGAAAGAAAAAATAGGAAATAAAAATTTTAACAAAAGCACTCCATTTCTTATTATTCTGAGGAGAAATCCATAGCAACGCATCAATTTATTCCCATTCAGTAATGACAAATAAAACAGCTGAAGTTTCCTTTTTGTCAAAAACGTACCAATCAGTCACCAAATAGATACTCTATGTGTACATCCCCTGGGAATCAACGCAAACTGTTCATCGAACTTGTTTACTCATCAATGGCATACCTCTTTTATTTGATAGACCGTAATTCAAGTATTCTATGTTCGACTCTCTCCAACGTGGCAAATTTTATTTCATTAAATTTTACAAGAAACTGCCTAACGCACTAAACAGTGAAAGTTCAAGTTTTGTCAAAATACACGTCCTCTTCTTCGGTGGTTTCAAAGCAACTAAAAAACTTAACGGACAACTTAACGTTCAAATAAACTAAAGCGACAAAATAATAATAATAATAACAATAATAATAATAATAATAGTAATAATAATAATAATAATAATAATTTATCACCTCATTTTATGATACTGAATTTGACTTACCGACACAGTTGGTTGCTCCTTGTAGCTGATAGCCTTTGTGACAATGACAAATGTAGCCTCCATTTGTGTTTTTACACCACTGATTGCAAGGGTTATTGACGCACTCATCGGTGTCTACATGACATAGACAAGGGTCAATTTAATGAAAGTCTTACAAGTGTAACAACTGTTTTCGGACTCTAACACAATGCCTTCACTTACAATTACAACTGTAAAAGTTTTGTTACATTGACCCCAGAATAGCAAGATATCACAATGAACAATTCGACAAAGATCTCTATACTTTCTAGAAGACAGCTCCTTGATTTTCTCCCTTCTTTGGATATGCAAAGCATCAGCCGATTTAACCTGTAATGCAGACGTATTTTTGGCGGGCGAAAGCTGCTTGTTTATGTTCATATTGTAACCGCCATCTTTGATTTTATGACGGAGGAAGATAAGGGAAGAGTAAAAACAGTAACCCTTAGAATAGGTGCTAGGGCAAAAGAAGGAAAGGGAAAGAGGGAGGGAAGAAAAAAATACGGCGTTTTCTCTTCTCCCTCTCCTCACCCCCTCCCCCGCTGCTTTTGACTCGCCCCGTTTCCTCCTCTCGTTTGGAGTTTCAACATGACGCTTTCGAGAACAAAACATTCGCGCCCCCGAAGAAAACGCCTGCAGGCAACGGCCGATCGTTTAAACGGTTTTAACGGCTCTTCAATATAAGCTAGTCAGCTCTCTTAAAAGTGGCCGAGAAGTTATAGAAATAACTTTTAAGAAACCTTTCTTTCGCTAGGAATACGTTGCACGTTCGCTGTACTAACCAAACGCCGCGCGCGTTTTTGCCTGAGGGATAAGCTAATGGGATTTTTCTATTATTGCTCGTTTGTTCTTTTTTGTTGTTGTTGTTGTTGTTGTTGTTGTTTTCGTTTTGTACGTAAGCATTTCAAAGTCACATGAAAGTTCCTTCGTTTGATGGTTAAAATAATATCCACAATTTGAGTGAGTCATTAGCAATGACAATCTTGAACGGACAACCCACTTCTATCTGTGGATCAGTTTAAGCAAAGGCTGATCATTTCTATTAAGTACCTGGACAGGTTGGATGGATCCCACTCCAGCCCCCTCCTTGGCATGTTCGAGATGGGGAACCCTGGAGAGAGTATCCTGCATTACAGCTAAAGGTGATGGTGCTTCCGGCGTTGTAATTGGACGAAGACTTCGTACCGTAGATAGGAGCGCCAATGGCCTTGCACGGATCAGCTGAGACAATAACATTATCATAAATAAGTTGTTTAATATGACTTGAACAGAATATTTTTTTTTCGGACTTCTAGTGAATAATCATGGGTAAAATTAATGGATGGTTTGAATAAGTGAGACTTGAGAACACTTGAATGACTACAGAAGGCATCCATACTCGCCCAAAGAGAAGGCCTTAAGGTGACTGGAAATGACTTTCTTCTTAGGGGCATTATCTACCAAGTTCGAGAATTAACTACGTCACTTTTAACAAAGATACCTGAAAACGGTCACCAACCGGGGTTGTCATAGCAACGCAAGTAGCAATGCAAAAGGTTGTACTTGTCCCCAGCATTAGGAAAGTCCTACTAGGATCTTCCTAGCCGAGAGGTAGGAAGATCCTGGCACCATGTTAAGTACTTTCGCTAGGAAGATTCTAGTACTAGTGATAAACTGGACAAAAATGGCGGCGGGTCTTTCAGTGGGTAATCACGTAAATAAAGGCCGACAATTTCGTTTGGCGTCACCAAGATCCAAAGAACTGCCGGTTTGTGACAAAATTACATGTTTTTAATTCCTCCTCAACTTGGTGACCACATGGACCAAACCTTCTGCACGTGAACCCGCTTACTAGTATTTTCCTGGTGCCGGGATCTCCCTCCCTCCCTTCATACAAAAAGCCGTAGGCATGCTTACCGGTCTCACAGTTCTTTCCAGAGTAACCTCTTTTACAAACACACAGGTAGTCATTGTATCTGTTAATACAAGTTCCACTGTTTTGACAAGGCGAGGGGCTGCATTCATTGCTACTGTCTACAGGTGCGACGGTCGCTAAGTCGAAATAAATAAATAAGTAAATCAAATAGTTAATCACGCAAGAATAAAGATAAGCGAATAAAGCTTAACACAACGTTTCGATGTCGCCATGACATCCTTATCAAGTGACAAAGATAAAACTAAAAACTGACCCAATATATACTTTTTTCGCTTATCTTTATTCTTGATTGTTTGACAAAATTTAACTTGATTCAAGTGGTTGATATAACAAAATTGCAAACAGTTTTGGACCGACATGTTTTTCATTACTTAGTAAGCGCTTTCAAGAACTAAAAAGTCTGGAATAGTAATTATCATGCATCATTACTGTATAACTCAGAAGACTACGAACTCCTGAAATATTTCAGAAACATTAGTTTTATAGTGACCAATTATACATGTGGCAGTTATAGCCACGATAAGCACATAAGGAAACCACAGAACCAGTTGTCAATGTAGGATTCAAGAAATGTTGTTTTAAAGGCAAACATTCGGTACGACTTTGTTTCAAACATAGTGCTACCGCCGTGCCGAACTCAATTCGTACATTGTAAATACATTAGAATACATTTAAAAGTTTGTTAAACAGTTTATTTACTTGTGTGTTTTGTTTTCGGCAACAGCCGTTCTATTGGACTGAATTAAAATCGAGGTCTGAAACCAAGTCGTGCTAGTGTCGTTCTGCGGTCGAGCTAGCTTAGCACGGAAGTAGCACGACGTTTGAAACAGGCCTAATTTGTTTATTACTTTTTTAGATATGATTCGGATCGGTATTACTCTGACAAAAAATCGGCGGGATTATTGGATTGAAGGGAAGTTTTTCATGGGATAACGGGACTGAGTACCGAGGGTACTCAAAAAAGTTTTATAAGGTGAGGGTAGGCTACGCCCAGAGATCCAACCCCTTACCCTTTTATAAACCATTTTTGACAGAAAAAGGTACCCTTTTGTATACCTACTATTGGCAAATGGTACCCCTTTCAAATACCTAATTTAGAGTTTCGCATCCCTTTTAGCTTCTTTAAATGCTCTGTCTTTAAAATGCGAAGAAAGCACAAAAACCAGAACGATTTCTTCACAGCCATAAAATGCATTTGTTAGGCCTTTTGGACCTATATACTGACCGAGACAACAGATTTCCCAACCCTTTCAAACTCTTCAACAAGTTAAATCCCGGCCCTTTCATGTACTTGATGCCTGAAAAAGATACCCCCTTCGGACGGAGCCTCCCCCCGTAGGCCATTATAGGGAGTACCCCCCCCGGGGGATTGGGTAACCTAATTGGGGATTCTCAGCAGGCATTCTTATTCTGCTTACCTAGTGGGCACCCGTACGCTTCCACTCTCATCGATATGTGACCGTGCCACGCCTGTGGTCTGAACCTAAGATACATCGCGTGGAACAACCTGACTTCATGACGAACAACTGTGTTTCGGTCTGTGTTTCCATTTAGAGTCTGCCACAACAAAAAAAGCAATTTATTTGCGTGACAATGAATTTAGCACGAAAGTACTAATTAGGGGGAATATTTTTTATGCCTCCTACGTACACTGGAGACGGGAGCACCATCTTTGAAGGTCTAACAGTTTTCAGGGTTAAGACAATACCTTTCTTCGTTATTTTAGACCCGCGCTCCCGGCTCCCGGCGTAGTCTTAGTACACTAGTAACTAAAATGAATTTCACTAAGGATTCACACGTACGCTTGGATAGTCAGTCCAACTCGATCCGTCAGTACTGTATTGAAGTTTGTAAGACTTCACCCATTGATCTGCGTCTGACCTGCCTTGAGTGGCCACCCCTGTAATCTGGGTAATCTTGCTAAACTTGATCTGCAGGTATTGGTCTTTGTTATTTTGTGAAGCAGCCCAACCCCCAATTTGAGTTGTTACTCCCACAGAATTTATTTGCGCTTGATAATTTAGGCGACCTCCTGAAGGTGCATGTTGGCTGTTAAACTGGCTGGATGCCGTTATATCAGAGTCAGGAATACCTCGACTTGTTGACACTCCCAGGCTTGCAAGACAATCTAGATCCAAAAAGAATAAGTTAATAAATAATTATAAAAATGAATTATAATTATCATAAAAAAATCTCCCAGAAACCTTTGAGGCATTTTTTGAAAGCTTTATAACTTTGACAATTTTATACGTAGAAGACTGTCAGACCACAACAAGATAACATTTGCCATAAAATATCTTCCCATGTCACATCTAAGGTAATAACGTCATCAGTCACGTGACTGTTTTCCCCGACAGATGAAAAGACACCTTACGAGCAGGGAGAGAATCGTACGGTTATATGGTTCAGTCGGTAGCCGCGCGATCGATAGTTCATAAATTTCTACGTTCCCCGACATGGACCAAGCCTGACAGAGTATTAATGGGTTTGCTGTTAGCTTTACGTCTAGCTTCGATCAGTTAAAGATTAAATTCTACACGGAAATTATTCCGAGTTCCACCGGGCCTCTGTTTCAAAACGAGGGTAGTTGTTCAGCCTTTAATATGGAAATCATTTTTCATTCTCATGCAAATAAAACTCATTTTCACAAGAAAGGTTGTGCACCTAGTCTCATTTTGAAAGTGAGGGGTTTTGGAACTCGGAAGTGACCTATTGTCAGCGTACCGTCAGGTGGTCCAGTGGATAGAGGCGTTAACTTTTAGTTCTAAGTGATTCTGAGGGTCCGGGTTCGAATCCCTTTGAAGCAAATTTTTCGTAACCTTATTATTTTTTCTTTTTTATTAAATCTCTTTTTTACTCTCCTTTTTTACATGTACGGTGCACATAGCTAGTAACATAATGTGGTAAATTGAAAGCAAAGTTTACAGGAATATAAATAATGCGGTATGTATCACAGTGTATCTACCGGTATTTTTAGTCATACTGGACACTGTTATCATTACCCAGCTCAATCGTCGATTTTCACATGCGCCCAATCAAATTCGAGAGGTAACCACCTTGAAATGGGACGTCTGAATAAAAACTAAGTTCGACAGTTTCAAATTAAATATGACTTTGTCGACTCTGCAACTGAAACAGTCGAAAATTCAACTTAGGTTCAACATTTGATTTAGAAGTCGCATTTCACATGTCCCGAATTTAATGCATTAATTACAGAAACCCTTATCCATATTGGATAAAAAAAACAAACGAACGTCCATTCGGCACCTTCATGTCCGACGTTTGAATCAACTGCCGTATTTAATCTGTACTTTCATCGACTAACAAATAGGTGTTCGGCACTCATAAGAAATTCCACGTTTGAAAGGGTCCAACATGACATAAGTTTCAGCTTAGTGGTTTGCAGGCTGTTATAGACCTTGTCACGGTTTTCGACGCCATCTTGACGAGTAGGCAAACCGGCGTGAGAAATTGCAGTGTCTGTATGAGAATCTAATGTCGAATAAAATTTCCATAAAACGGTTGTTCTGAGAAAAATAATATGAATTGTAAACTAAAGCTTCACTCCAAGGGTTCTATTGACAAGAATTACTGGCGTTACATGCGCTAGAAGACCTAGAACCACTTTTTTAAATTTTCTATACATTTGTCTGTAAGAAAGTCTCGGGAAATATTACAAACAAAGATATGGAAAATCTAAAGCTAGCCTCTGGAGAAATTTAAGCACAGGTGCGGCCCAAAAAATTTTTTTGTACAATCTTTTGCTTCGTAGCTTTAGTTTACAACTCTTATTCTTTTCAGAACAGCCGTTTTATGGAAATTGTTCGACATTAGATTCTGATACAAACACTGTAATTTCTCACGCGGTTACCTACTCGTCAAGAAGGCGTCGAAAACCGTGACAAGGTCTATTAAGTTGTTGTTTTCTTTTCAGTAAGAGCAATTCGTATCCTTCTTTGTAAATCCATTTTATTAATCGGCTTGTGCCGATTTTACTTTATCTTTGACATGATTTGTATGTCACTAGACATGATTTGTATGTCAAAAAGAGCGATTAATTTTCAGCCATCCATTTCAATAAAAGCAAATGGAAGGCTTCTCACTATAGCGGACAACCTCGAAGCGTGACTACGAAAAAGCTAATCCTTTTTGATTTATAACTATAATTTACTTTTACCGGTATCACTTATAATAATAATAATAATAATAATAATAATAATAATAATAATAATAATAATAATAATAATAATAATTACAATTTAATAATATTCTAAATTGGCTTTTTTAGTAGAGAGATTTATATCACTATGTATAAGCTTTTAGTAGAGATAGCGAAAGTTTTACAGAGTATCAGAATTTAATAATATTCTAAATTGGCTTTTTAAGTAGAGAGATTCATATCACTATGTATTTTAGGATTGTATTAGGTTTCGTATCGACCTTTTTTTTACTTCTAAGTATAGCTTCTCAAGTGGTGTAGGTTACGCTATGCGCCCTATACTACTCATAATGTGGACAGCATTCCAAAGTTTCATACTGCGACATAATAATAA
Source organism: Porites evermanni (assembly GCA_942486025.1). Lineage (NCBI taxonomy): Eukaryota > Metazoa > Cnidaria > Anthozoa > Scleractinia > Poritidae > Porites > Porites evermanni. The sequence goes on from CALNXI010000094.1 coordinate 460,827, forward strand.
TAATAATGATGATGATAATAACAGTAAACACTAACTGCTTTCCATACTCTACTCTCCTATATCGTGTAGATGTTAGCTACAAATCACGCCGAAATGTTTAACACCAGCAGATTGAACCACTGACCGAAGCTAAGTTCTTTCGATGTAAAGTTAAACGTTTGGGCTTTCTGACGGCATATAAATATATGCTACCCAAGGAAAGAATTGTTTTTTTGAAGCTCCTTGCTTTTTTATCAGATAGGTGAATTATTTAAGCCTTACTTCATACAAATTTCTTACAAAAAAATAAATAAAAGCGCGAGACGAATGGAAAGCTTTTCAAACATTTGTTCCACTTTTGGTATTGCTTAAATCGTCTCTCCATAAGTTACTCAACGTTTTACACCTCTAACCTGTATGTAAAGAGCTCTCTTTCAAAACTGTGCGAAAGGAGAGAGACTAGAGAACACTGTCAAACAACTCAAAAAAGGATGTTTTACGTACTTAGCTCGAAAAACCTGGTGCCAGATGCAGTTGCCAGAGTCCTGTCAATTGATGATTTCGCGCTCATCCGACATGTGTTGCTTGAGTTGTCGAATTCAAAAGATCTGCAGATGAAGGCAGCTTCTGATAAACAGCTCGCTGCACAGGATGTTGGGTTACTGTTCGATACCACTTTGTCATCGTTTCCTGATATGTAGGACTTGTAGGTGACAAAAAATTTCCTTTGGGCCGAAGTGACTAAAAAAGAGACATAAAGATCATTGATTTCGAAGTTTTTAAACTTTTGAACGGGCTCGAAACTTTTATTTTGCTACAGCCAGTTCTCCACAACAACAATAACAATAATTTGAAAAAGTGAATTTTTGTTTCAAACATATGGATCAATTTTGTTGAAAAGAAAAATAACTTTTTTCCGATTTGTTCAAATCTACAACTTTGGAGAACTTGGCTTCCACGTCTTGAAAAAAGTAATATCCTTCACTAGGAGTCGGTTTAATAATTTAAATAGAGGAATTACATGGCCGCGCGGAGATACGAAATTTCTCTTCGAGTGTCGAAAAAAAAATTTTACGAGTGAGCGCATCTATTTATTATATAAACACCAATGAAATACCAAACAATTTCGCTTTAATAGTTTTTTGGTGTGAAAGGCGCGATTGATTATGTAGCCATAGCAAAGGACATATTTTCACATGTGAAGATATCAAGTTTTCGCGCGAAAGCTCACCTGGTATTTCATTGGTGTTATATAATAATATTTGATAATTAAATTCCTTTAGCCTAATACCTTAGCTCCAGAGGTCAGTTCTCAAACTATTTACAATGAAATCGGTTTGATAAAGCTGCTAAAGAGTATGGTATGTGTGATATTAAAAAAAATAATCAATTAATCAATCAATCAATCAATAAAACAGTAAAACGTGACTTTCGCTTACAATCACGGGCGTACGACTTGTCAGTCAGGTGATATTCTCCAAATAACGCCTCTCTGAAATCACCCCACGCAGCCACATTTCCTTTGACAGGATAGGAGCTGTACGCAAGATTATAAATGTCATTAGACGACAAAACGTGGTCGAAAATATTCATCTGACTAATATCTCCTATTAGGTTTTCCTCAGTGTTAAATCCATCGCCTATTTCGTCCTGTTCTTGGCCCAGGATCAGTACACCACCGCCCCTTATAACTTGACCTTGCTGGAAAGCTGTAGAAGAACTTTTGACATTGACACCATCTTGATACGCGTGCCAAGTGCCATCAGAGCTCGCCCATGTGACTGCCACGTGATGCCACTGACCATCATTAACGTCCAAGCCTGTAAACACAGTGACGTTGTTCACAAAGAGATTGAAAGCGGCATAGTCTTGCAATGTAAGAGCGTTGTCTTGAACAACACCTCCATCTAAAGTGGCGTACGAGATTACTGTTCCTGGATTGGTATCTTTAGTTCGAATCCAGAAAGCAATGGTCACGGCGCTGAGATCAGGAATTGGCTTTTTGATCTCCGAATAAGACTTAACCGCTCTGGCTTGGAAGGAAAGATCGTAATCTGACGTAAGCTCTGAAAGTTAATTTAGAAAAAAAGAGTTTGTTATAGATTAATCTATATATGCTGCTCATCACAAAAGTTACAAGTCCACTTACATGATAGCAATGAGAAAAAAGCGTATTTGTCAAACTTTGGTACATACACTTGGTATTCTGAAGTAGCCACCTTAAAAGAATATTTTCACGAAATACGGTTTTTTAACGAACAAAATTTTTGCCTGGGCTAGATATTGCAAACGAAGTAAAAGACCAACAAAAATGTAGATTTCTGCGATTTATTTACCCGCGAAAAACTTAGAAGCTCTCACGAAGTCCTTTTATTTAATACATGGAATGAGGAAGAACTGGTCTTTAAGGAGATCTTAAACATGGCCTACCCGGAGAAAAACCTCTCGGAGCAACCTCAACCCACATTTAACATCATCTCTGGGATTCGAGCCCAGGCAACATTGGCGGAAGGCAAGTGCTCACACTAGTTCGTCACACACACATGGAATTGCTCTATGCCTAAAAACTCAAAGGTTTTGGTATATGAATTGGTCCAGGGCCTCATAAAGGTACCTAAAGCCGATATAAGGGAGCGTATCGCAATAATTGATTGAGAAAAACTCTCCCCGGCCTTTCGACCTGTTCTCGATCTTTCTCACAGTCTGAATGCCTACCATAATAAAGTAATAATCAGTTGGCTGCCAGTTACCTTTCTGACAGCGACATGCGTAATACGAAGGTTTGCAGAGACATTTGTACCCATTTGGCTGGTTTACACATGTTCCCCCATTTCGACAAGGCTGACCAATGCAGTGATCAATGGCATGCTCGCAATTGGCTCCAGTATACCCAGTCGGACACTGACAAGTGTATGACCTCAGCCCGTCCACGCATGTTCCACCGTTCTGGCATGGATCGGCAGCACAATCGTCGATATTGAACTGGCAATTCGCACCAGAGTAACCTGCCTGGCACTGACATTGGTATGTGTCTAAGCCACTGATGCAAACCCCATTGTTTTGACAAGGGTTTGAAGCGCATTCATCAATGTTCTTCTCGCAGAACCTCTCTCCATAACCTTTATTGCACTGACAGTCGAATGTCCCTGCTTTGTCTATGCAATTCCCGTGCACACAAGGCGTTAATCGGTTGCAAAGGAGGTAAGGAAATTCACACTCGTTGCCCGTAAACTCAGAGGGACATAGACATTTAAACGCATTAACCTAGTGCATAGATAGAATAAGGTACACATTAACTATTAACGATTATGACAGGACTAAGTTTTTCCTAAAACTCCTCAGAATAGCCAAAAGAAAACGTTTTGCAATTTTTTGTTTGGAAATTCCTAAAATGTAAATAGTACCAAGCAAACTTTTTGCCAAGGTTTCATTTGAATGTTTACACTAAGGGATTTCTCTTGTTTCGTTTGGGGGTATGGTAATGTATGCTAATGAAGTTGAAACAAAGGAAAAATAAAAATTACCTGAGATAAAAAAATAACTACAACATATATATATATATATATATATATTTTCTTTTTTGGTTTCGGCAGGTAAAGAGGGTGGTTCTATCAATTACTTGAAGTTTAGTTACAAAATACCTTATTGACACAAGTAGATGATTGATAGCATGGTGAAGACAAGCACTCGTTTATTTCATTCTCGCAGTTCACTCCATTGTATCCAAGGGGACAGTCACAGCGATAGGATTCTTTGGTGTTAAAGCACGCGCCACCATTCACGCATGGGCTGGAAACACAGGTGTCAACGTCTACAAAGACGAAAAAGACTCGCATAGATACGGAAGATCTGCATGCAGTTCGCGTAGTAGTTCAGTACATACATTTGCAAATTTGGTTTAATTATTACTTGTCACCGCGCCTACGTGTGACACGAAAATCGGGTTACTTAGTACAAATGTTTTAGTCGAGATCGAGTAGCCTGGCACCAGGCTCCGCATTGGGAAAAAGGAGGAAAAAATCGGCGTCGGCGAGTGGAGGGAGACGGGAAGTAGTCTAGTAGCCCCTACTCAGGCCACCGCTAGGTTAGGTTTTTGCCCTTTTCCCCCACTGTGGAGCCGATCATTTTGTGTTATGGGAGGGGGGAGGGGGGGGGAGGGAGGCATCTTGGTTTTAAAAGGGCTACGTCATGATATTTGCCTTCCTTTTAACTGCCCACCTACCCCTCCCCTAAGCCACCATTTTGCCCTGAGGGAGAACTAAGTGTTAATGTTGGCTTAGGGGACGGGTAGGTGGGTAGTTTCCCAGAAACCTAAATTGATCCAAACTTTTCTTTGCATCAATTGAAATCCAAGCATAATGGTCCAGTTTTGTTACTTAAGACTGCATTTAGGCATTGAAACTCTCTCTTGTCGTCTGTTGCAATGGATAACAACGATGCACATGAATTCATCTTTTTCAAGTTTTAAAATTATGCCTTCAAAAATCACCTTAAAAGTGATTATGGTTGGTGCTTCCTGGTGAAATTTGTTTGATGTCTGCTTGTGTATGGGTAAAGACACTAAGTAACGACTCCTGGACAGAATTGACCCCTAACAGCGTTATCCTCGTGACATAGCGCTCTTATATGTACCGAGGGGGCAAACTAGAGTGGGCAATGGCAGTCTCGTTTTCAGGGCTTTTCCTGAACACAAGGCTGAGGGAAAAGCTGTTACGGCTTGTCTTCAACCTTGGTACCGACTCAAACGTAGGCGTGAATAAGTGGAAGTCTTTTGGTCCAGACGAATAACAGTTAAGAGGAATGTGGTTTACCGTAAAACCTCTATTAAGCCCACCCTCCCAAATAAACACCAGCCCCTCTCCACTCTCCCTAACTAGAAATACGCTATAATCCCAAAAATCTCGCGAAGCTGTAATGGGTAAGCATTGAGAATAAAGGGAAACAAGCCAATAGACTTTCAGCTAGGAAATCCGAACAGATGAAAAATTTTTAGGGGATAAAAATATGCCTATATCTACCGTTTAAATACTAAAATACGTTTAACAATGCCATGTTCAAGTGGTTTTGAACTATATTCTCGTTGGGTGCCCCTGTTTGCATTCTAGTTCTTCAGGGAGAATTAATACCACCATCATCGCTAATTTAAATAATCCCCCCCGGCCCCCTCCCTCTCAAATAAGTCGCCCGTCTTTATTAACCCACCCTATCAGAGGTGTTCGAAATAAATAAGTACCCGGGGGGTTAATAGAGGATTTACGGTATTCCGATGGTTTTCAACAGAGGCCACCAGTGGTCTTAGCATATCCTACGAGTAAAGGAAGAAGACTACAAGGCGATTTACAGCCGTACATTGAAAGAAACGACAGAATTACAAACAATAGACTTGTCGCACCTCCACAGAACGACAGAGAACTTGCCCCGGTACCATGCGTAGACTGCTGTCCCGGGCAAGGAAGACAAGTAGTCTTTCCATTCTCCGTTTGATAAGTGCCAGCAGGACATGGCAAACATGGCTCCACACCATTGTCTGAATACGTTCCAGGGGCACATTGCACTGAAAAAAGAAACAACAATAATTCAGTATAAGTCGTTATTATTATAATAAACGTTGTTATCACTAAAATGATCATTATTATAATTATGATTATGATTATGATTATGATTATAATTATTATTATTATTATTATTGTCCAAAACAGTTCACACTAACTTACACTATGTTAATTTCCTGTCTTTATTTATATGTTCCGCGGCACATTCAGGATCAAACGGGATATTTATCGAGATATTCTTGAAATAACAGTGTCATCCGTTGAGTGCATTTTTGTACTTCCTGTTATAATTTATTTTCAGGCAGAAGTTCAGATATAATAATGATAATGATAATTTAACAATAATAATAATAATAATAATAATAATAGCAATAATTTAATTACTTGTAAAGCGAATTTTCTATATAAATACGAACTCAGTTGCGCAAAACGTGTATAATTTTTCCATCATTACAGCCCTTTATACTCCAAGACGAGTACGACAACGAGTGCGAGATTTTCTCAGTACTAAGTTGTGCTCGCGCGTGAACCAGCGTCATTTTGACGGGAAAACGAGGTAGCCGTCGTCAATCTACTACGAGTTTTAGCGAGAATGTCGTAGTGGTAGAAATAAGTTATCAAATGTTAAAAGTCTTATCACTTGGCGATCGGGAGAGGGTGTAACCTCCTACACTAAAGGTAACAGTGCTAACTGTTCTAGTGAAAAATGGTAAAATGAGGCTTTCCGGGGAGTCTATGTTTTGAGAATACGCGAAAAAACTTTAAGTCAAATCCCGTACTCGCAGTAGTCCGCGTCCTTGAATCTAAAGGTCTCTATTTTCTCTAGCTATATTAAAACAACTGAGCTAACGCAACCTTGTCCTAAGGGCGTCTCGGGTGTCGTCTCTTTTTTTTTTTTTTATCGCGATAGCCAGTACTATTGACGTAATTTCACCGGATATCGTTAACGTCTGCCAAATTTGGTCAACGTCAGCTTGTTATAAGGAATTAGTAGGGAGAACTGAGCCAATCGGAAACGGAGAAATATTTTGATTACACAAAAAAACTGATAAGTAAGTACCGTAATTATATATCCCAAGGTGAATTGATCGCGCACTAAAAGGTAGTTCTAACCTTTTATGTCTGAGGATGAAATCATAAGGCGTGACCATTCAAATGGAACGACTTCAGTAGTACTATCACATGGTTCTATTACTTTTTAACATTTTTCAAGACACAATTTAGCAATTTTGTTGAATTTTGAATTTAGCCACTTTGAGAGTAAAAGGTTTAAATTACTCACTTCCACAATCTTGAATTCCTTTCGCGGCAACAATAACAGTCACAGTGCCTGCTGGGCATTTCGTACAAGCTTTGTTTCGCTCTCCTGAAGAGTAAGTTCCCAGCGGACAGTTGGAGCACTTGGCGATACCAGTTTCAGAGAACAGGCCGGGCCCACATTCATCTAAATGTAACCAAATGAAGCCATTAGGTACGTTCATACTCCGTCTCTATCTCTCGGGTCGAGGCCTTTCATTACATGGCAAAGCCATTTCTCGTCCTGTATGTGATTGGTCACTTTTATAAGGTCCGTAACCTACTGTGCGGACCAAAGTTTGAACTAAAAAATATCTTTAGTTTTCCTTCAGTTCTGTAGCTAAAAAAGCGTCTATCCCGACGCGAAGTGAAGTTAGGTTTCTTGGAAAATCGCGCAGTGGAGATAGAGAAAAAAAAATTGTGCCATCATTACCTCGTTTCCATGGTCTATACATCATCAATCACAGCTCTCGACCAAACAGCGCGCGGAAAATCGCTCTTTCATTGTAAAATTTAACTCCGATTTGAACTAGCGCAATATAGATAGATGATGCATGGACCCAGACAGAAAACCTTTACCTGTACAAGCCGTGAAATTTTCTTGTCGTGCTCCTATGGTCCAGGTCCCCGCTGGGCATGGTGTACACTGCAAGGCGCCTTCACTTGGACTGTACGTTCCCTCCGGACACAGAAGACAATCATCGGCGTCACTGTTGTAGTACGTCCCAACAGGACAGCGTGCTGCAATGACAGTGAGAGTGCAAATAACATCAGTTCGCTAATTTGAGATAACAAAAATACTCTTTACCTGGCTGCTTTCGAAGCTCACTTCAATTGCTGATGGTAAACAAGTAACACCTGATAGTAACGACAAAGCAGAATTTCAACTCAATCAGTTCCAGTCAATACGCGTTGTATCACATTTGTACTGTCAGTAAACTATACGTTAATCGTCATGGCAAGAGAATAGTATTCCAGCATCAAAAACTGAAAGAAATGGTTCTTCAGTTACCATCTTTTTAGTTCGTAAAATAGAAGCCTCTAATGGTTAACAAACAAAAACTTGAATGTTTAGGTAATGAGGAGAAGATATTGTAGTAAATCAATGTTGACTTACGCTAAGATACTACATTTTTAGTTGTAAGTACAAAAATGCTGAACCATGTGTTATGAAACACATTTATCCAGTTAAAGGTCAAACAAATTCCAATCATCGCAAAAACGTATTTCAGCAGAAGTGAAACAAAAGAGTGCAGAAAGAATTAAGAAATGGAGGAATTCTTTCTTATTGATTTTTGGATGTTAGAAGACAAGCAGGTTCCATTAAAAATAGCTTGAATTTTTGTTTGACTTTTGATTCATCTACATAATGTGTGTACCTTTCCTCTTTTTTATCTGTGCATTGTGTTTTAGTAGCCACCACAGTCTTTTCTTTTTTTTTTGCTTTTGTCATCAGGGTTCTATCTAGGGTATTTGTACAGTACCCAGCGTCCCCCTCCCCCCCCCCCCCCCCCCCCCCCCCCCCCCCAAAAAACACACCAAATTCAACAAAAAAAAAATAAACAAAAACACCACACCCCCCACACAAGCAGAACCCCCCCCACCCAACTTATAACTTAATTTTACAATTCACAAACCAATACAAACATGAACCCACCACTTAA
>CALNXI010000094.1:469791-508816 GCA_942486025.1 Porites evermanni
AAAATAGTTTTGATTTTTTTTTGGCTTTTGATTTATTTTCCTTATGTGTGTTCCTTTCCTCTTTTTTATCTTTGCATTTTGTTTTAGTAGCAACCACAGTCTTTTTTTTTTTTTTTCTTTTTTCATCAGGGTTCTATCTAGGGTATTTTTACAGTACCCAGCGTCCCCCCCCCCCGCCCCCCCCCCCTCCACCACAAAAATATCATTACAGTATATAAGTAACAATATCTGAAACATCATCCAGACCCGACGAGGTCAGTGCACACTCTCGAACATTTCTCAAAATTGTGTCTCAAAATGCACCAGCAATTGTATCTCAGCGCATATTCATTACAAAAAATTTCCGGGGCGGGCATGCCCCCGGACCTCCCTAGGAAGTCCTGGCCTTTGTCCACTCGGGACTTCTCCCCCGAATGATAAATCCTAGATAGAACCCTAGTCACGTAGAATGATACATGAGTCAACTAAAACCCCTGACACTCTCCTCCCCCACACGATTAGAGGGGAATGGGAATCGTGGGGTTTTGTCGGAAACACTGATGAAGACTTATGAGTGCACTTACAACTGCATTTAGCTGTCCATAAGTCATTTTTTACCAAGTCCGTAAAATCTTGATCCACCCCTCATGACGAGGAATTAAATAAACAGAACGGAGACTCCTATTTAAATCAGCCGCACACGCAGCATTATTTCAGTGTGGCTGAATCCGCAAGATACAAGCGATTCCTGCCAGGGCTTCTGGTTGGCTACCCAAAACAAAAAAAACTGTTCTTGACTATATAGTAAATCCTATATTGGTCAAGTTTTCTCGGTCAATACGGCTGGATATTGGCCTCGTTCTTTTTTTTGCGCTTTTATTGACCTCGAATTCGTTTTGGTCCACGAAAAACGGTAAAAAGAAAAAGGAAGGAGAAAGAAAAAAAAAGGTGGCCAATAATTAACAACCCATCTTGACCGCACGCTTGACCCTGCGGAAAAGGCATATTTCATGATTGTAAAATTTTGTGACTGATATACTCACTGCATTTAGTGATAGTCCCTTCCTTTTTATTGCATGAGCAAGGTTTAATCCAGCAATTGAGGTCAGCATCTGTACACTTCCTAACGACTGCACCGTTCTCAGAGCAATAAGCTTCAACATGGCCGAGGTTAAAGTTGTCTACATTGCTGTCCTTCAACTCCAGCCCTGACTCCGATTGAAAGTCGCCCCACCTGACTTTTTTAAGGCTGAGGTAAATCTCGGTCCGGTTTTTTTCAGCTTCGGATTTCGCGTTATTGAAATTGGTCTGTCCTGCTTGGTCAGTGGTTCCTGCAGGAAGGCCGGTGTTCATGTGGAAGTCATATTTGATAGTTACCTAGAAATGTTTGGAAAAGTGAGAGTTAATGGCTGGTGATCGAGCTACAATAGAAGTCAAGAGTCTTGGGTCCCAAGACTCTTGACCTCCATTGTAGACAAAGAGAATTTTTGATTTTTTTTAGAATTTTAACGTGGACTTTCCTTTATCAATTCTCATGCGTTTTTGCGGCAACAAGGAAAGGGATACCACTGCAAGTGTGGGTGGGGGGTGTGGGGGGGGGAGAGGTGGGGTGGGGGAGGGGGAGATATTACGGGCACCGCAAGCAGCTCCTGGGATAGGAAACGTTGTTAAAACTGGGAAAGGTTTGAAACCTGAGGTCATTTGATCAGTAGTTTGATTAAAAGGGATACCACTGCAAGTGTGGGTGGGGGGTGAGGGGGGGGGAGAGGTGGGGTGGGGAAGGGGGAGATATTACGGGCACCTCAGGGAGCTCCTGGGCTAGGAAACGTTGTTAAAACTGTGAAAGGTTTGAACCCTGAAGTCATTTCATCAGTAGTTTGATTATGATCGTCCAGATGAACGTACTCCTGAATAGGACTGTTTTTCTGACAGTGACTGACGCTTGGACAACCTGTGTGGTAGTCATCTTCAGCGTCAAGGTGAGTTGTATCACGTCAGTATTAAACTATAATGGTCATTGATGTGATTGGTCAATTAAGGCCCTGTCCACACGTATCCGTTTTCATTTGAAAACGCAACTTTTTCTTTATGGACACGGCTTCAGTGCACACGTATCCGATGAAAACGATCAATGAAAACGGAACTTTTTGAAAACGCTCTCCATTGTAGAACTTTTTGAACACGCTGTTTTCGTGTGTACGTGTGGCCAGACGAAAACGGGACTTTTCGAAAACGCTGAAGACACACTGTCAGTTCCGATCCACTCCGTGCAATATTAGAACTGACTTATTCAAGATGGGGGATGGTCGCTTCCCTTTCTTGTCTTTTATAACTTGAGCTTATTTCTAACATAATTGCTTGTTTTCAAGCAAATTTAGCTTTGTTAATTCTTCAAGCTGCTTATTCCAGGAGTCGGCAAAACATTGTCAGGTTACTTTCGCTACCGGCATCAAGAGGCGGAAAGTTGGATCTCCCATTAGTTTGACTTTGTTTTTGCCTAGCCTTTGGTATTTTAAACTGTTTCTGCGACTTTGAAAAACGTCACAACAATGTAAACCCACACCAAAGAAATTCAAAGATGGCACCAATTTATTATTTCGCGGGCTCATAATACCGAACGCGTATGCGTCAAGCATGCGTAGTCGGGTAAGTTATCGTTTTCAAATCGATTCATCGTATGCGTGTGGGCGGGCGAAAATGCTACGAGTGGACGCGAATTTTTTTGTAAACGGAGAAAAAAACTGTGCTTTCAAACAAATACAGATACGCGTGGACAGGGCCTAAGTGGAGATGTTATTGGCCTTGTGTCAGTTAAGCCGTGATGTTAAAAAGTAGTTAAATACGAGACTTACCAAGGAAAATAAATCCCCTTAATTGCGTCTTTTACTGTCCCCTGATTAGCTCAGTTAAGAGCGCGCCGGTCTGCTGCCGAACCTAGCCTACGAACCGGCCAAAAATCCTCGTTACAACATTCACTGTTTTAACGTTATGCTAATTTTCCGAATTAACGCTCACCATACAAACGTTCATGACTTCATCAATTTTATTGCATCTTTTGAATGTAAAACCTTGACAATATTCTCACTGAAATGCACTAATCATCATTCGAACAGTGAATGTTGCAACGAGGATTTTTGTCCGGTTCGTGGGCAAGTTTCGTCTTGAAATTTCAAGGCGTTGCAGTGAATCAATGTTAATGAAAGTTTCATACATTCATATATTATTATATACATCGTGAAGATAATGTGATGAGGTTTAAAAAGAAGAGTCTGTCTAGCCGTTCCAGAGATATACGGAAAAGCGCTAAAACTCAAAATTGAGAATAAAGTTGAACTCTCACAGGTGGTGAGAAAACAGGTTACGGTAGTTTTCAAGATCGCAAGAAAGAAAATACACCAAAATGTCCAATCAGCGAAAGCATTTTGACGCTACTTAAGATTAATTTGAGTCACTTAGAAATTTTTCAATAAACAAGTTATCACGGCCATTGAAAATATAAGGCTTGAAATATATTTACGTTTTATTTAAATTCAAAAATACAGTACTTTTTACTTCTCGCGGAGGTTATTTGCTAAATAGCACACTTAAAGTTCCCGGAGTCAGATTTTCTATCGGTAGCAGGTCTAGATCGCACAAAAAAGACCTTTTTACCGATACGGCGGCCATATATTGAATTAATTCGGTTTAAGGAGTATTGTAGGATGCCCAGGGGGCATGAGCACATTTCGTTTGTATTTTCGAGCGCTTTTCGGGACATTTTTTCGTAAAGTTTTCTTAGAATAAGATTGTAACGGGAAAAAAGATCCTTGTGCCGTGTTTGGATGAAATAATGATAGCCTTTTCCCCAGAAATATACAGTGAAAGACCATATTTCTAATACTAAACTAGAACTAAACTATTTTTTGTCATAGTGAGATAGATTTTTACTTAAAACTGCATTTTGACAAACTTCCATTGAGATCCAGTCACTGGTAAAAATTTTCCAGCGTTGGGACAAGGACAAAATCACTTTTAAAGCCATTGAAAAATATCAGTATGGCCTCCGAAAAATTGTATCGAAAACACCTTAAATAACTGAGAAGAAAGTGCTGCCTTTGTAATGACATCTACAAACGGTTAGTCTTTCTAGTATTCTCGGATAAAGACGAAAAGCCGTAGGTCCCCTCTCACAGCACTTTCACTCATCTGGTTCTTGTGGACTTAAAAGAACCCACACCACTGTTCGAAAGAGTAGGGAACGTAGACCCTGAGTGTGTTGTAAGGGGATATTTTAATATAGGGATAACCTCATGATTCTCCTTCTGCTGCCGCAATGGCTACCTGTAAGCAGTGTATGTATAACTTGGCTGAAATTAGATTTAATGAGAGATTTTTATTATATGGCTACAATAATAATATTATGTGGCTACAATGGGCTCCTGCAACAATATAATATTATATTGGCTGCTAAGCCAAAATTTTCTTCTCGGGCATTACTGGCTGGGTGCCCAAGCCATATACAATCTGTGTTTTTAAACACAAAACTTGATAGTGGACATCCATACTATAGTCGATTGACAGCTGTCAAAAAAGGCTATCCGCGGACCAGTGTTACATGACTATATCGCGGGCTCAAGCGTACAACTCATTGAGGTGGTTAGCATTAGGTAACATCGGCTGAAGTCAGATTGTTTCTTTCAGTAAAATTACATGAAGAACAATTTAAGTCCAACTTTACTGTGTAATATAAAACTAGGAGTAACCAGAGCTTAGGAGAGTGCGTTCGATATGTTTGTTAGGCGTACAGGTAGCAGTTGAGGGGGAAGGGAGGTTGCGATATAAATAAATATGATAATGGCATATTTTGAAGGTAAGGGTTAGGTACAGCGAAACCTCTATTTAAACTGTGTATCATTATAAGAAGGTTTTGAAAAGATATCGTATGGTTCGGTGTCAAGTGCTTGTAATCGGAGGAGACATTGGCCAGAGTGAGTCAGGCGTGTAAATAGAACATTTTGTTTTACTGGCGCGATTACAGGGCGCAATTAAATTAAATTGAATTTACTGTCTTAAAAGCTTTCACATCTGAATTGAAACCTCGCAATAACCCTAGCCTGCGTAGCTGGCGGTATTGTGTGGGTGCGAGATGAAAGTTTTGGCGGCGGAGCCGTGTTCCTAAAAAAAGGGAGTAGGGACGAGGCGGCTAAAATACCGCCTGCCAGAAAACCCCGGTATTTTGAATAGTCCGCACACCAGTGTGCGGAGAAACGGATTGGTCTAGGGCCATACATATGCCAATCATGTTAGATGATCCTTGGCATATATTTCCCAAGAAAGGAGCAGATTGCAAACTGGAAAAGACGTAAGTGATTGTGGTTTCCCCTTTAAAAAGGTCATAATTGATGACCAAATTGCCGAAATGGCGTCTTTAAACTTCACAGCGCTGGAATTGTCTTTATTTAGCCGTAAGAAACAAAGGTCAAAGAAAATTAAAACAGTTTACAACTGCATCTGAGATCAAATCCTATCAGGAACACCTACAGAAGAATAAACCACAGGAAATGGTTACTCAGTATGCATGTAACAAACCAGCTTCATGACCTTTTAATGTTAAGCCTAGTGTGGCAAAAAAAAGATTTACTCAGTCAAAGTTTAGAATGCTACATGCAATGTGTAGTGCTAGTAACCTTCGCGCGAGAGCCGAGAAAATAAAAAAACCTCTTTTCAAGCAAACTCACAAGGCCACGTTTCACATTATCACGAGCTTAGGAGTCGTGTTTAGCCTGTCAACGCTTATTTCTAAACTGTCTCGCGCGAAAATAGTCGAAAGTTTCAAATTGCAGGTTTCTCTTTGATTGGCTGATTTAATTGGGATCAGCTAAGGTGACATAAGTGGGCGGCATTCGAAAAATCATGGTTCTCTGGCAGGTGGTATTTCTCGCGGCTTCGCCGCTCGTGACGGCTCCGCCGTCAAATCTCACTCGACTATATTACAACGGCTCCTCCACCAAATCTCACTCGACTACTACACAATACCGCCAGCTACGCAGCGACTATATTACAACGGCTCCTCCGCCAAATCTCACTCGACTACTACACAATACCGCCAGCTACGCAGGCTACACTAACCCTGTCAAAGCCTTCAATGGAATGTGTGTGCGGCTCATCACGTCAATAACTTTTCCAGTAATGTGGTCGAGCGTGTTGATTTCAGTGACTCGAGAATGGCGCTACTGTGGGCTGGTTTATAAGTTTTTCCTAATAAATAACAAAGAGTTAAAGTGTTCGTTTGTCCGGTGCCGAAAATATCACAAGTCATGATCAAATGGCGCCGCCGAGCTTTACATCTCGGTAAATTTACTTTGTGACTCAAAGGCCGCCGAGCTACACAACTCGGTAAATTTACTTCACATCACGGTAGATTTACTTTGTGGCACAACAGCTGCACAACGGCTGCCGAGCTACACAACTCGGTAGATTTACTTTGTGACACAACGGCCGACGAACTAAACCCGGTTTGATGTATGCACCAGGAGTCGCAGACATTTTCCAGACAAGGACAAATCATGCTGAAAAATATGAAGGCTTAATCCAAAGTAAAATTTAACAGCAAACTTCTGAAAGATAAAGGCTTTGGACAATTCAGCAATCACAGATCGATGTACGCTTTAGGAAGATTCAGCAAACTTTTTAAAAGATGAACGCTTTACGAAGACAGAATATCAGACCTCAGCAAACCTTTGAAAGATGAACGCAACACGTGAGTTAGCGCGTCAAAGTGAGGCAAAACGTAAGCAAGCTTCTCAAAGGGAGGCAAATGTGTGTCGACGACGAAAATGCAATCTCAAAAAAACCTCCCTTATTAATTGCACAGGACACCCAATAATGCACAGAACACCCAACACAAATTAGGGGTTGCGTTCTCGTACCACGTACGCAATGAATTAGAAAAAATCCACTGTAATGCTTTGAACCCGGGTCATTTGCTTTATAGCCTACATCCATATCCACTACACCATCGAGGATTAGCTGCCAAATCCAATAATTTTTTAAAATATACATGTTCTTATGCCGTATCCCATTACAATATTTGAAACCTAACCGTTTTCAGTTCAGTGCTTAACCCTAATCACTGCAGATCAGTGCTTAACTCTCTACTATGTTCTCTCCATAACTGGCGCTCTGTAGTTTTGGTTTCTTCAGCTATTCTAGCCTCATTCTCTTTCCCGTCTCGTTCTATTATGGAAATAATGCGTTGTGTAAAATTCATAAGGTGCCCAATGTGGCTTCACTCGATGTTATCTAACGCTAATCCATTGAGGTGACGTGTTTTTTTTAAGTTATCCGCTGACCAGTTATTAGTTGTTTTTTTTTAATGATCGCGGACTCAGGTCCAAAATTTCTCCTTGTCAAAGAAACTGTGTCTTGTAGTTTCGATCGCATCGCCGGGTTCGTTTCGGTTCAGTGAACACGACCTCAAACGACCTCTTAGGCGCACATGTTGAAAATTTTTTCCGGTGTTTTTTATTGTATAACCATTTTAAGAATAGCGCTAAACAGGCCATATAATAAATAGCTTATTAACCTTGTCCGTTCGATGATTACAGGGAAATCTCAGACCAAGGCCTTGATGTATTGACCTCGCTATCCCTTGGTCAGTATATCAGGCCCTATTGTATGTCTCGGTCTGAGATTTCCCTGTAATGACCGTACGGACGAGGTTAATAGCGGAGCTACTTGCGCGCGCGGAAAGCCCGGCATACCCAAAGGAAAATGGAAACCTATCGATACCAGAAATTTGGTAAACTGAAGTTTCTTGTGTTCGTTGTTAATTTCGTTTGCGGAGGGCTTCGCCACGGAATTCAAGTCCAACATGCAGGCTTCTTTCAGCAGAGTACAGAAAATGTTTCGGGACTCACTTACTCACTTTCAGGAGCTGCAACCAAGGTGAGTCTGAGTATTTATTACACTTTTGTCTCGTTTGAGTTTTGTTGTAAAGTCAGGCGTAATTATTTCATGTCATGACGTGTCATGAAGAATTGATGTCAGTGGCCTCGAGTTCAATAAAAGCTTACACAAGCTTAAATGATTTTCTGGTTGCAAATGGAAAGAGAAATTGTTTAATAGCGAATACCCACTTCTAGTGACTGCCGGAGAGTCAGGATAATTAACAAAATTCTTGCTTGAAGGAGTGTTCGTCTATTTTAAAGGCTCAGCCTCACAAACCGGCTAAAACAAACAAACAAACAAACACGAAAAAACGGAAAGGTTTTCGGAAACTCTTCTTGCTGTCTTGAATAAAAAGTGTTGTTATTGTACATGTTTAATTTATGTTTTATTCACGTTTTGATTGTCAGTCATAATTTTGCACGGTTCCGTGTAGCGATTTTTCCCTCTCACGACGCGTAAATAAAATGTCTGAAAATGGTACATGGCGTGCTTTGTGCCTTACAGATTAACTCACAAAAGTACATAAAAGTTTTGTCGATTATTTTCCCGAGAGAATCCTACTTTTTTCGCATTTTTGGAATACGTTATTTATTGTTATTACGTTTATAATTTGTAGTTTAAGTCCAGCGCCGATTTAACCGTATTAAAATACACAGCACACAAAGACGGCAAAATTATAGTTATTCATAGGGGGAAATGTCAAATAAGTTATCAACCTCCCTGGGTCTTTTCGCCAGAAGAAACAAAAAGTTAATAACCGACTCTACAGCAAAGGTTACTGAGTATCAGATATTGTGGTGCATAATCTAAAGGGTAGTGTACACGTAACAGTTTGTCGGTCCCATTTTGCAAAGAAGACATATTCTAATCACAAAAATCGCCTATAAACATAAACTGTGAACTGGACGCAGCCAAAGAGTTCCGAGAACGACAACCAGCCTTTATAAAAGATTAAATTTCATGGCCTACAAGCTTCTCAAAGGGGTGTGCTGGGACAGAGAGTGGGGAGGGAGGGGGAGGGGGGGTATGGGTAAGAATTCCTTCCAAGACTATTACTGTGATCGAATTTGATTTATAATTTTCTCTTTTTGCAATAAAATCGTTTTTTTTTTTAAATGCTTTTAATCAATTAAAAGTATATAAATGGACGCGTCGCTTTTAGCTTAGGCTAAATCTATGAATTAAGTAGTATGCAATTCATACCGTCCTGGTGGCAGCACGCTTCCTTCGTCTTTCCACAGCAGTAACATTGCCACAATAGACTTGAACTGTATCCTTGTTGCACTGTGCGGGTACATCTTTACAAAATAAGGGTAGTACCGGGCCGTTGTTCATAAGATTCAAAAAGTTGCCCTTAATTGCGTCTTGTGTGTTAGGATCATTACAGTCTCCAGTAAAGTAGAAAAACGGAAAACTCCTTATCCATGCATTACTAGGGTTTACCGTATCTGTTAAGAATAAATAATAAAATATTCCCTTTTAGTATTTACCAAATCAGTAAATAGCAATTTTCGCACGTTTTGATTGGCTCCCGTAACTCGGAATATCCTTGGATATTCACTGTTTTGCGACCGGAGCCAAGATGGCGTCTCGCTTCGAGGCATTTTCCGAATACGAAATTTGAGCTGTTAACGAAGCAAGTGTAAAAACAAATAACAAGAACGCGAATATCCTTGGCTTGTCGGTGTTTACAGGTAGGTAATCGCTATGGTAGGTAATTGCTTACGAAAGGTGGTCGCACATGGAGGTTCGAATGCAACGTATTAGAAATTCATCGCACTTACTTGCGCAGTCTGGCCATGGTAGCGTGGCATCGAACGGACCGATTGAGAAATATTTCCATACTCCACCAGAGCAGTAATAGGTAAAGGGAGGAGTGAACACAAAGTCAAAACCATTTTTACACTGGACTTGGACACTCGGGTCCGCTCCAATGTAGTTCACCACCAAAGCGCCATTTTTTGGTGGCGCGTAAAGAGGACACGTCTTCTCTGCAACATAAATAAACCTAATCAAACAACAGGTATGGAAAGAAAAAAAATATATGAGCGAAAAAGTAAAAAGTAACATTGTAATATCATGGGTGCCAAATTACTCCTTAATTTTGGCGCGAAATTTCCTATCTAATTTTATAACTTCACATGTGAAAGCACAAAATTGCCATGGCAACGTTCCGTACGTCTCAGTACCAAGATGACGCCGAAGTTTTAAAATTTTACGAATGAAGATGTCTGCGCATTTAAAGACGCTTCAGAAAACCTAAACGCACGATGGAGTACTAATTAATGCAATTGCACAAGGGAACGTAAAAAGTTGAGGAGGACGGGGCAAATGAATAGGAAGCTGGTTAAACGTAAACAGAAAGCAAAGCAACAAATTTTATCGGAGAATTAGAAACAAAAGTTTGAAAGCTTGCGAGATGTTTTCTGTGATAGAAAACTCGACCGGAACCAAAAAGCCTAGAGAAGGCTTAAGTTGTGGCAGAGTTTTTCCAAAACATTGGGCGTAAAGAAAGAGTCGGAGTCGTAAAGAAGCGTAAAACTTAATTATCTGGTGAAAACGGCGCCCAGATTCCGCAGACGGGTCATAGGCTGAAGCGCAAGAATTAAAATCACAAAGCGTATAAACGTTGATTGTGGTCACTAGATCGTAAACGACGGAGTCATAAGCGGAGTCGGAAGAATATGGAAACGTCCTGATCGGCTTCCGACTCCGATTCCATGCGCGTATGACTCCGCTTATGACTCCGATTTTTGATTTTCACAAGGTCATAAGCGCTCTTACGACTTCTCTTACGATTCCGGAAACCAGCCTTTAAACGCGGTTACGTAGGGGACTAACAAATGAGCGAATTGATAAATACTTACTTTTAAGTGTTATCCTGAAAGAACAGTTTCTGTTTACGTTATTTTGCTGATCGGTGACGGTGTATACAACTTCATAAACACCGGGCACTGTAAACTTATCCCCAGATTGCCGGTTTGAGGAGATTATGGGATTTTGGCCAGAGTTATCAGAACAATTTGCCCTCGGCCAGTTTACTCGGATTTCAGACAGAGTTGCGTTGTCGATCAACTGATTAGGTGGACAGAAACCACAAGTCGGTGGCTCGGTATCTAAAATAGAAAACAAAACACGTAGTATATGATGACTCTGGCAAATTACCCTCCTATCACTACCCCCCACCTAACATTTTGCCCTAAGTAAGAAATTAAAAAAAATCTGTTTAAATGCAGAGGTCCTCGCAACGCGTAAATATAACTGACTGGTTCCTCTTGCCGGATCTCTAATCAAAGAGATACTGTAGCCAGACGTCACTAAAAGTGTGAAGGAAAACAAAACTCAATGCAGCGCTGGCACTACGGCAAAGGGCTGATTTATTATAGGCCAATATTTTGGGCCAGAACTATACCGGAGAAAATATCTTTAACGGCTCCTGAAATTTGAATTTAATTTCACATATCATGGTTTATAATTAACTACAATTATTAATACTAGATAGAATAAGATACAGGTAAATAAATATACAAGAAAAATAGAAGTAGAAACAGTTCAATGTTCATTCCTTCGGTTAAGACCGTCTGGTGACAGGGTTTTGCCTCTAGCTATGAGGTTAACCTTCAGTTTGGGGGAAAGGGGGTGGGGGAAAGCGGGTGGGGGAAAGCGGGTGGGGGGGGGGGGGAAGAAAATATGGGAAGGAAATTTCCCGAACTATTGGACAAATCCAAAAACATTATAAGATACTTAGGGCCGGTTTTTAAAAAGCAGCTTAACTGAAAAGACCGCGGTAAAAGAAAATATTGAACTGTTCTATCTTTTCTCTCCCTGAGCGGGTTTAAAAAAAAAATAGAGGGAAAGAGTCTGGTATGTCTTCTTGTGTGGTGGGGGGTGGGGGGGGGGGGTTGTGGTGCGTGGTGGGGGGTTAGGGGGGGGGGGGGGGGGAGGGGGGGGGGGGAGAGGGGGGGGGGGGGGGGGGGGGAAGTATATATAGGAAGGCAATTTCCCGAACTATTAGACTAATCCAAAAACGTTATAAGATACTTAGGGTCGGTTATTCAAACGAAGCTTAACTGAATAGACCGCGGTTAAAGAAATTATTGAACTGTTCTCTCTGTTCTCTCCCTGAGCGGGTTATTTTAACTGGATAAATGTCTCTCTAGTGTACCCCATAAGTTGCCGTAAAACTGTTCACGACAAACAGTGTTTAGATAAAAGCGTTGGGCATACTGAAAATGGCTTAGAACGCGGTTTTGTTAAACACTGGCTAAACTCCGTTTAAATAACTGGCCTTTAGACTCTGAGTAAAGGAAAAAATTAAAATAAAATAAAGACAATAAAAAGCGTCAATAAAAAGTGTGAATATCTTGACACAATTTCCCAACTGAGCTTTTAAATTTTACACTTTATATCATTATTTCTATAGTTTTCCATCAACTAAAGCCTACAAATCCAACCACTGCTTATCGCTCCCCACAGCTAGGAAGGTTTTGCGAGAGAGAAGTGTGCGATTTCGGCCCCAAAACGTCCACACTGATGACATAAGTCTTTAATGTTTACATAATTAATCTAGTAGTTAGGGGGGTGCGGATGTAAATTTGTAAAATGGTCTGTTATCCTCAAGTTTTGAGCTCTTCTGCGAACGAGCGGTATCAAAACTCAAATGCTTCTTGCAAAGAAGAATGTACTCCACGAATAATGACTATTTCTATTAGGTTTACCGCGTTTATATTTTGTCTTGTATGCATTCAATTCCCCCTTGGAACTCAGAATTTTTTTAGTTCTTCTCGAAGAACATACCCTCCGTTCTATTTATTCCATGTAAACCAGGCCCAGTAAAACAAACAACCAACAAGGCCATCAAAAAATAAGCAAGCAAACAAACACAAATACAAAACACACAAAGACAAACGAATATTAGTCGTAAGATTTTTTTGGTACTTAAGTAATCGAGAGCTTGCAATTGGCATATCTAAATTGGTTTATGCGCGAGTTACTAGCCAGGGCCCTGAGTTGATCGAAGGCCGATTAGCGCCAAAAACTCAGAGTTATTTTTTTCTTTTTTGTTTTTGTTTGTTTGTATGTTTTTTATCTGGGTTTTTTTTTCTTTTTGTTCAAAAGCAATTCCCAGGGTAATTTTCTCTATTCTTTTTATAGCATCCACTCATCAAACTGTAGACAAAAAGAATAAAACTGAATTCGCGTTTTAAGCTTTCATATCTAAATTCACATTTCGCACTAACTCTAGGCTATCTTAACCCGCAGCTTCGTAAAACCCGGCCCAGGATCTCTTACTCTAAACAGTCAAACGGTTGACTTACCTCTAACCGTCACAGTAAATGAGCAATTTGCGGTATTATGAGCAGCATCTGTAACAGAATACTTGACTGAGTTCGTTCCTATACCCATTAGCTTTGGAAGTTTTGTATCGACGTTATTGCCACCTATGGTCAGCACAACGGTAAAAGAATCATTTTTGGTTATTCCAGGTTCATTTGCAACCAGCGAATTGTCATCAAAGTCGAACATCCAGTTTACAGTGGCAACATTTTTTCCTTTGTCGTTGTTAGCCGTAAGTGTTGGGCCAGGGCAGGACAGCGTTGGAGGCCTGAAATCTGGGTAAAACGTTTAAAAATTACAGAGGGATACGGTGGGGTACATATGAACATAGATTGGTAAAACTGTTTTTCTCCACCACCACCACCAGTCTTCCCGCCTTTCCTTTGTGTACATACATAAATAACACCCGAAGGCACCTACTTTACCCCGTGGAACTCAACATTTAACGATGCAAAATGAAGAAACATTTTACATCAGAGGTAACTCCGAGAACGTCTCTTTCAGTACCAAATATAATCTGGAGAAATAACATCCACATCATGCCACGGCATGATTGTGAACTTGTCACAACTAAGTTCGTGTTGACCTCTACTTCACTTTCTTCTTGAAGAAAATCCAAAGACAACTACAGTTGAAGAGTATGATCTCCTTTTACATCTCAATTTGGGCTCCTAAAGGTCTAGATCAAACGTCGCCGGCAATTCCCAGGCTCTTAAGAATACCGTAGACTCAATCTTATAAGCTCCCCCGTTACAGGCCCACCTGCTTGCCCAAAAGAGGCTTCTGATTATTAGTCCCCCTTCAAAAGTATTGAAGTGAATTTGATTTATTAGGACGTTTTAAGCTTAATTAAAAAAGAAATTCAAAACGTATTTTGATTAGCATTAATGCCAAAGCTTGTTTAAAAGCGGTTATAAGCTCCCGGTTCAGATAAAAGCCCCCCCCCTCCCCCCCCCGTTTGTACAATCTCCTAAAACCCCTAAACAAGATCTATAAGCGCCGGCTAACAAGCGACAATTAACGGTATGCAGTTCTTCTGGGACACAACACTAGTTTACGCAGAATTTGTGGAGCGGCGGGGGAAAAAACAGAGGGAGATTTCCCTGACCTTTACACGTTGGACTTGTTGCTCTGTATTCCCACGTGCCATTCAGCTGACATTTTCTTGTGTCAGTTATCAAAGTTTTAGGACCATATGCAATGTGATACCCATCCGGGCATGCCAGCGTACAGGTGCTAAAGAAACGCTTCGTGCCATCGTCACAGTCGGCTGGAGTGTACGTACCGATAGACACTGTAGGTAGTGCTGGACAACGAACCTCTAGAAAAACAAACATTTAAAGAACGGTTATTGGCCATTTCTGAATTATTCCTTTTACTTGCATGTGATCCTCGCAGTTAAAGGCAGAACCTAAGCGGTTCACATCCACACTTATATCTTTAATTGCAATTTGCATACAAGTCATAGATGTAATAAATTTTTTGCATATTTAAAAACTCCCAAAAAAACTGATTTATTCTCAGAAACAAAATCCAAACGAAAAATTTTACTTGAGGTGCTCTGGTTAGTGAGCCTGATTTTTACATGAGAAAAAAAGGATCATTATAAAATGATTATAAAGAGATCCGCCATGTTCTTCGCTCCTTACCAGGCCACAACGGTTTTAGATATAAAGCTAAAGTATTACTGGTGGTGATATTCACGATGGTGCAAAACCATCCTTAGCCTCCAACACAGACGAAGACAGCTTCATCACGCGTTCCCGCGCCACGACCCGTCTGTGAGGCAGGAGGGCGTGACGAAGCCCTACGAACGTCTGCACTGAAGACTTAACTATCCCTCAAATCCAACAGTTAAAGCTAATTTGAATTGGCTTCTTCATCAAACGTGCCAGATAGAAATCTGTAAAATATCTGTTCGGAGAAGCAAACATTGCCTAGAATTTTCTATTGCTTGAGGACCGCTACAAATTTCTAGATGACCGTTCCACTCATGTACAATTTTCGAATCCTATCTAATAAATTCCCTACGATTTTCTGAAGCTTAATTTTTCACATTTCACTCCCCGAGTAATGCTGTTTTTAGTAGAAAAAAAAAAACCTAAAGTGTTCTCATTAAAAAAAGTGATTGAGATAGGAATCAGAAAAATTCTCACATTCGGAAAGCGATAAATTGCATCTAAATTCCCTAGGATGACCAAATGGATACAAATTCTATAGCGCCGCTTAGAATGTATCTCTAGAGACCTAAAAAATACTCTGGACGGCCTAAAAAGTGTTTTCAACGTATTTAGGGGGAAATCGTCGTTGGGTGCCCCTGATAGGTAATGGCCCCCCTCCGTGATAAACTGCATACCTTTACAGGTCGGAGCAGAAGGTGACCACGTTTTGTCCAGCTGACATGTGTTTGTCTCGCTACCAATTCGATCGTAACCTTGCTGACATTTAAAGGTGCACGTTGTTCTATAAGCATAGTTAGCCGATTGTTTACCATCCGCTCCCACGCATGTACCAGTGGTAGGATCCGCATAAGTAACTGATTGTATGGGGCAAGTTATCTCTAAAAACAACAAAAGACAATAAATGAATACACAAACCTTGCAGAGTTAATATGGTAATTTCTCTGGTAGAGTGAGAAATCAACAATTGAAACTTGAATGGGCCATTTTCGAGTACTAAAAACTCTCATTTTTAAAACGAACCTAGGTGCAAATGAGTTTTATTTGCATGAGAATAGAAATCATTTTCATATCAATGGCTTCACATTTAGCCTAGCTCTTTAACAGACGCTTGGAGCAACTCAGAAATAGCCTATTGTACATAAAGCTTTTCAGATAAAAACATAAAAGGCAAAAAGGTAAAACTAGAGAGAGCAAATAAAAAGCGAACCTACAACAAGCGTTACTGTTCCGTCGTTGTTGGAATCCTTGATTTTACCTGTATTTACAATTTTGGCATACGAGGCCTTCTTAAAAATGATGACCAAGCACTACGCGCTCAGTCATTCTTTTTTAGAAGGTCTAGAAGCTCAGGCATTACTCTATATTTATGAAAACCTAAAATAATATTCTCTGCAGACCTACCAGGCCTCGTTGCTCGGGTCTCAGGACTTTAAAGATGTCGCCTATACATCTGAGGCCAATCACAATGGTTGGACAGCGTTTTATTTTAGCGGCGCCCAAATAGAGTAATCGAGATTGCTTGTTTTGATTCAAAGTTGCAATAGGCACGCAATACGTGCGAACGTAAACAAGCTAAGTAAACAAGCCAATCGACGCGAAAGTCTGCGGTGCGATGTGTCACGACACAGCATTTATCCTCGTTACAATACGTCCCACAGCTAATGCACGGCAAACATATCGGCAATAGAAAACAAACGTATTGAAAAAACAAGGTACACCGAGTGATACAAACTATTACATAATTTAAATTTTTCCTTTAGAAAATAATTGTCCTCGCAGCACACGGCGTGAGTCTTTCTAACACGGACCATAGGTACCGATCATTGCCTTTTTTTCATTGAACAGACTTTTCATTGCTAGCAATGGCTTATTGCCGAGAGTTTGACAAAATTTTTTCCCTCAGTTTTCGAGAGCCAAAGAAGATGTCACGCAAAATTCCGTGACCATGCATGAGATAAATAAGGGTAATATTGAATGAAGCAATGCAGATTTTCGGAAAGGTGGTGATTTCTTAAAATTTTATTGAGCAAAATGATCTCGTAAACAAGTTGCATTCTTCCACGTTCGAACCCTTAAAGGGGCAGAGTCCAACATTTTCACGTGTAAACCGCGTTCATGACAGTTATTTTTAGACGCCTGGGTTAATTAGATTAAGTCATATTCTCTCATACACAGACGACGAAAGCGGCAAATTCCAAAGATTTTACGTGCAAACCGTGTAACAGTACAACTCACAGTAAGGGCCTGATCACATGCGCCGGGCTGGTTCGGTTTGTTTGGCTGGCTAGCTCTGCCGAGGTGACTTTTATCCCATTATTACATGAAAAGGGCCAGCCGTGAGCCGCCATTTTTGTATGGAGATTGGAAGCAATGCGCATGAGTAGTGTGTTACCCGCTGTCCTGTTTCTTGCTTGGTTCATTCGTCAGGCCGCTCAGCAAGCGTGATTACTTGGAAAATTCCCACACGGGATCCCGGCGTCACAATACTGGGATCCTAGCTAACCGGCGGACTAGTCCGGTTGTTATATAATCACAAAGTTGATTTTTGTTGACTTTAACTAAGATGCCAAGA
This sequence comes from Porites evermanni, assembly GCA_942486025.1. Taxonomy (NCBI): domain Eukaryota; kingdom Metazoa; phylum Cnidaria; class Anthozoa; order Scleractinia; family Poritidae; genus Porites; species Porites evermanni. The sequence continues at coordinate 487,291 of CALNXI010000094.1, forward strand.
TCTCTGCTAAGCAAGCCAGCCCCGGTTGATATAATAGGGCCCTAAGTTCTGTAGCAAGATTTTACGCCCTCCAACTTGACCTAACCAAATTTTCAAAGCCCCCGAACACACAAAAAAATTCAGCCCCACCCTCTCAATATCTTCATACCCCCCTTCTCTATATTAAATGAACTTTCCCCATCCACGTTCTTTGCATACAAAAATAAAAAATCGACCGAAAAAAAATCCTAAACAGAAAGCCTAGCAAATGTTTAAAATAAGTACAAGCATATTTTCTACTATTGATAAGATCTTTCACAACCACCACTTCATTAAAACAGACTATAACTACACTATCCCTTCATAACCAAATAAACACTCCCATAAATACCTCACTGGAACACTTAAAATCTTTCACCTTCCAAAAACAAAATCGTTTTTTGTTACTTCATATTACATTCTATGAGAAACCAGTTTCAATGATTAAGAAACTACATCCATTATCTTACCAATTAGCGACGTCTAATATAACATCTCAACCAACCCCTAAAATATTCAAGGCTACTGAACTACTCACACATCCCTAATACACGTAAAAAAAAAAACATCACACACGCGCGTAGTGCTTCGATGCCCAAATGTACGCTCCCACAGCGTCTTGTTTCCTTATTACAAATCCTTCATGTGATAATGAACTATTGAGTAAGATCTTTGTTGCGCATGTGCTGCTTGTTACCGAGATACAGTTTCAAGCCTACGTCTACTACCCGTGCGCTTACTACGGCAACTCAGTTACGACCAGCGGTTTATCGATTACCGGATGCTGGCACTGGGAAATTCAGTTTGACAATACAGAACAAGATTGATTGGTCCAAACGCTTGGGTATTGACCACTTCAAGGCGTTACCCGTTTCATGCAGAGCTTCCTTTTCAATAGGGCTTTGCTCGCGGGTTGTGCCACTATAAACTAAAATTTCAATCATTGCTTTTAAGGTCAACTAGCTACATTAGCGATTTAGTTAGCATGAATTATTATACGCATCTGAGAACCTACCCATCTACCCCTCCAGTAAGCCAACATTTTGCCCTAAGTGAGAAATAAGTGTCAATGTTGGCTTAGGGGATGGGTAGGTGGGCAGTTAGGTCCTGTTCCGCATATTCATTAAGATCAAATTACAGTATTGTTTTAGAACGTCCTAAGGAGCGCATGCGGACAACTTTAGGCGCTAGATCGTTTACGCTGCCGCCCCTACATCGAGGAGCAGCCTTCAAACGCATATCCGTGAAAGACATTATTTTATTTATGAGCATTTTTCTTTTTTATCGGTTGTATATATTATAAATAATAAACTAGTATAACGGTAAACAATGAAAAGCGCTTTTGATCATTTTTAGGTTAAAAGGCGCAATAGCAAATTAGTAAATTGTTATAATTATCATTAATTATTAACTAACCTTCACATTTGGTAGGCGTCCCACTCCATTCCATTAAATTTACTCCGTTTGGGTCTTTTACAGTACACTGCCGACTGGCGGACCCTTTCAGTTCATATCCCTCATTACACTCAAACTCGCAGATCGCTTGGTACGCTCGGCCGCAGCTACCACCTTTTTTCTTTCCATGTGTAGGTATAGCCAGCTCCTCGCAATAGCGGACTGTTTACAAAAAAGATCACCATGAATAGTGAAGGTAATAAACTGTATGTTCTGTGCAAAGGGGCTGTGTCGCAGTTGTCTAGTCTAGTTCACTTTTTAATAACTACCAATCACACGTCTTTATTCGCTACGAAAATTGACAAATTACTTGAGAATGACAAATAGCAGCCGAGAACGTGTCAAACAAATATGTCTCCCAAGCATTTTTTTAACGACGCAAACAACAATTGAATTTTGATACCTTTCGGGATCATTATACGTTTCTGGGAAACTGCCCACCTACCCCTCCCCTAAACCAACATTTTTCCCAAAGTGAGAAGAAAGTGTTAAGTTTGGCTTAGGGGAGGGGTAGGTGGGCAGTTTCCAAAACATATAATGATCCCAATTTTGCGCCACAGCTCCTTTAATTGATGTATAATATTTCACCCTTTCACTCCCAAATTTTAAAAGGTAAAGGTAATCCCAAAGAGGTTTCATTGAAATGATACTGAACACCACAGGTTCCATCCACGGGCTCAAAAGTTAGAACTACATACTAAAAAAAACTTTTCATGTAAAAGTACTGCTGAAGAGGTTCCGTTTGAATGGTAACACTATAGGATTAAATCCACGGGCTCAAAAGGTACAACTATATACTTAATAAATAGTGTCATGTGAAAGTACTGCTGAAGAGGTCTCATTTGAATGGTAATACCATAGGATTTGATACACAGGCTCAAAAATTAGAACTACATACTTAATATATTGTACCATGTGAAAGTACTGCTGAGGAGGATTTCTTTGAACGGTAAAACCACAGAACTTTATCCACTGAAATCAAAACCACCTTGTAACACTCCGTCGTTCACAGGGGGAGTAAAAGGGTTAGCAAGTTGCCGGGCAAGTTACAAGCATAGGCCTGTTCGACATCTTACACGAAGTCACCAAAGGAAAACCCAAGGTGGAAAAATCTGCTTGTTTATACTTTTCTGGGCTTTAATAGACAAGCTTAGAATGTAAAAGAGGTCTTGATAAACCATTGTTACTCAAAAAATCTGACTGTTATTAATTATCGTTATCAAATCTACGTTAAAAAGTGCTAAATTTCTTAGAGGAAACACGCTATTTAATAAATCTTATATGCCATGCGATCGGGGGAAATTGCGGGTGGGTGGGTGGGGAGGGGAGCTGTACTCCCCTATGGGCTAGATAGATATGTGCCGCCCGATATGTTAACTATGGTGTCGACCCTTAAACAGGGTATCATATTTGTCCTTTCTAGCATTGTGTTCCGGGTGTGATCGTTAGATACGGTACCTTAGTTGAATCAGCTAAATTCAAATTCGTACTAAAATGCCCAAATACACGAGAAACAAGTCATCTGTTACAACTGAACTGTTTCTGAGAGTCAAATCAATGAAGGTTTTGCTGGTTGATTAGCTTTAATTTCCTAATAGCTTTCGGCAAAAATCTAAAAATTATTATAACTTGTTAGTTTTGCTATCTAGCTTAGCCTTTGTGTTTCCCAAAAGCAAAGGATTATTTATTATTATTATTATTATTATTATTATTATTATTATTATTATTATTATTATTACTATTATTATTATTATTATTTTATCTGTTATCATAGTTTACAGATGACCAGTTCTCTTACTTGAGCAGTCTTGTCCATTATGTGGATTTCCGGCGTAACCTTCAAAACATTTGCAATCCAGTATAGATGTGCTTCCTGTTTTTGTGTGCCCAGAGTTAGCTGGACAAGGATAACAGTTTTTAGCAAAGCCAGTGAAATTCTTGTACGTTGATGGTGGGCATTCTGTTAAACAAACAAAGAATCAAAGAAAAAAAGAAAAACAAAAGCAAGAAATTAGTCAGATGGAATAAGAACTTTTTACTGTGCGTTGATGGTGGGCATAATGTTAAACAAAAAAACAAAGACAACCAAGCACGTAAAAACGAGACGTAAGTAGAAGAAACAAAAAAAAAATCGCTGCTATCATTTAAGAATTGAAATCAAACAAGAGATTACACACTATAAGCAAGCTGTTCATTTTGTGATACTGCTTGTAACGGTACGTAGTGGAATAAGGAGACACAAAGAACATTGCAGGGGACACTAAAAACTTTTGATTCTTTTATCGAAGGAGACTTAGGGCTTTTGAATGACACCACTCGCCTTTGGCTTTTATTCCCGCTGGAGTTTTAAACATTTTGACGTCAGTCATTTCAATAACATTTAAGAATGTGTTCTGGACAAGAGTGATTGAATCGCTCAATATACGTCTTTGCATAGGGGTAAGAAGTCACTATTTCGTATGGGTGGCCATCAATCACCTTGAATTTTGGGTTGGTATATGAACGAGATTCAGAAAAACAAAGACACGAACAAAATAAGCACACAAAAGTCAGTTGACTGATGATCGAGCCTGTGTAACCATATCTTACGCCATTTCTAATCTATACACTTACGAGTGCATTGTCCCACGAATCCTGAGCCCGCCATTCCAGTGGGGCATGCGCATTTGTAGTCTCCGTACACTAAACCGCATGCGCAAGCTGCTATTGCGTCGCAATTGTTGTTACATTTGCTGGCACTCACTGTTTTCGTTTGCCATTTATATTCATACGGATCTAAAGACAAGAATAATAAGAAGAACAATGAAAGAATAATTAACATCTCTACGCATATTTTCTCCAATAAAACAATATTGGAAGTTTTGAAGCAAAGGAACTCTTGACTTCAAAGCTATGCTAAAATGTTTATGCTGGTATTTACTTATACATAAACTAAATTATAATCAAAGGCTACAAAATAATGTGGTTTTCTATATAAAGGTCGCAGGCTTATCTGACTCGCTTTGAAAGCATAAGCTCACAATTTTTTGAAGGAATTGAAAACAATAGGCTTCTTGAGCACAGAGATAGAAATTTATGATCTAGATGCTAAGTAAAAAGTAGACATTTTTAGGCCACACTCGAGTATACTCAGCAACGCCATGGCTAAAGTACCGAGTGCTCGTCTCCATTCACCAGCTAAAGCGATAAGCACAAGGTACAGTCACTCGCATACAATTACATGTACGACAAGTCTATCCATTTTTCGAGTCTTAATAAAGTCTGCAAGTCCTCAGCTTCTACTTTCGTAATAAGAATGAGCAGTGATAAGAGATGTGAAAATATATTGGCGGGTTGTGTTGCGATAAAAGTATGGATGTGTGATTGCCGTTTCTAGTTTGCACTTAACGGTCTCGTTGATTTTGTGTAAGTTGCGAGATTGAAGGAATTTTCGCGGGGGACTAGAATCCTGAGAAATTTCACCCTGGAAGCTTTTTAAGATTTGCCGCCAACCTGATAACTTTTGATTAGAGAAACGCGCTCGACCTGCATATCATTCTGATTACCGCGTCACTGAGCCAATCAACTAAACATTGCTGATCATTTTTACGACAGCTCCTTCCAAACCACGAAAGTTGATCAAAATCCTGCGAACGTAGAAGCTGAGGATTCGTAGACTTTATTATAAATTTAGTTCTGATCAGTTATAAAATAAAACGACTTTGAATTTAACAAGTAAAACACTTCTCTCTTAAGAATTCAAGTACCTGAGATAATTTCCTTCAAGATATGATTTTTTTCTGGTAATTTGGATACATGTGTGGTTAGGCACATGAACCTTTTTCTTTATCAAGATTGATCAACGTAATGTAACCATACAAGGTGCATGGGGTGGAAATTTCCTTGTTGTTGTTGTTGTTGTTGTTGTTTTTTTCCTTTCGGTATGTCCGGATAGTCACAGTTCAGTAAAATAAATGCAAGCGTGGAGAATGTCTGCTGAAAATCTTAACTCGTCCTGAACGTTTCAAGGGGCTGTGTCACGGCTAACTCTTCATTTTTTTGTTGTTGTTTTTAATAAATTCCAATTACGCTTCCTTATGCGCCATGAAACTTAACGTTTACCGGAAGAAGAATTTTTCTTGTAAACGATGAAATCACGGCTTCTTGTCCAACAAATGTAATTCCCAAGCATTGTACCAAACATTACAAACAATGAAAATGAACTTTGAAAAACTGTTAGGCTAACAAGTTTTCAAAAACCCACAACTTCAATCCGTGTTAATCTTCTTCATTTTTGTCCACCCGTGCCTACTTTTGTATTTGTTGTGTTATTAATTTCTTCTTTTAATGTTTTTCGCTATTATTTTTTTATGTTTCACTCAATTTGGTGACAGTTCCTACGGTTAGAATTTTGATAAAATTCGTGGCTCAGCTCCTTTAACATAACATTCTAATGTGGGTAAAGGGAACATCATCTCATCATCAAGGGAAAAAACGAATATCTCAAACTGCTTCTAAAGCCCTTATTTCGACTGACAACCAGACCTTAGAAAATAGAAAAGTTAAGAAATTTTATTTAAGTTTTCTTACCCCCTCTCAGGTACGTGGCAAGCTCCGCAAACTGATCGAAGTTATTCAGATAGAAAGCGTGCTTATTTTTGTCCTTAACAAGTCCTTGAAGTGCGGGAAAATTAACCCTTCCAACGCCAATAGCAAAGATCTCCACGTTTCCTGTTATAAGCTGCTTGGCAATGTTGGTTGGGTCCGGATCATTATAAGGCCAATTCCAATACCCATCTGTGAGAAGAATAACGACGGTTTTCAACTTGTTTAGGGGGCCTCTTTTCTGACCGCTTAACGTTCCAAGGCAGACATCGTAGGCCAGTTGAAAGGCGTCCCTCATATTAGTCATCCACCCATTGATGCTGTGAGGCATCGGATTAAATTTCTCGTTGAATGTGCACTTCGTGTTTGCCAGGTTAGGGACGGAAACATAATCTATGAATCTGGTAGCTTTTACTCCAAACGGAATCACCTCAACACGGGTGGCTTCCATACCTACACTTATTTCGTTCAGTAAATTTGTCACGAATTTTTTTTCCTCGTTAAAGTCGCTGCCGCGTAAACTGCCCGACGTGTCGATCAGAAAAAGTATATCCGATTTCTTGTTGTCAAAAGATAGGAATTGATTTCTTAACTTCAGGAGTTCTGTTTTGGATACATCAAGCCAGTCCTGGGATGACACGAACTGACAAATTCCAAAAAAGAAAACTGCGAAGCAGAGGAAAACTTTTATCTTCCCCATGGCATTCGCACTGATCAGATACGTTTTGTGTTTCTGCGAATGTCTACAGCGTTTCACTGAGCACGAGGGCTTGACCTTCAATACTCAGCTGATTATACTAATTACATCGGAATAATCTGATGGTAATTTTTGCTACAGCTGAATTATTAGAATACAATTAATGAACACAAATGCACCTGTTGGATTCTCATCGGGGATGAATATGTCTCCGAAATAAGTTTGCACAAGGACTAGAGTTATCATTCGTATATTCCCGACAAGCACGAAAATTCCGCATTTATCACTAAATCTATATATTACAAAATGTTTCATAAATCATCCGTTTTCAGTAATTTGCGCTGTTTAGACCCCATTAATTTCCCTTTATCTTTTTTTTCATCAATCAAAAAAAGCAAGTCGGCTGTTTACATTCATTTTCTTCGAACTTCTTCAAAACGTGCATGTAACGTTAAAAAAATCCTTTGAAAAAGGAAGCAATGTCCAAGAGCTGATAACAGTCTTTGAGTTTACTCCATATCGAAATATTTTTTACCTTGTTTTATTTCAATTAAGGCGACTCACGGCATAGCAACAATATCGATCATCGGAAACGAGCGTTTGATGCTGTTCAGGTAATTATAATAATTTCAAAGTGTCATGCATCCGTTCTATTTAACAGGCAAGCCAAAGAAAGCAACCACACAAAGTGAAAACTTCTTCTGTTCATAAATGGCTTGATTAAAAGGGAACTTAATGTATCTTCCCAAGTAATGTTCGGAGCAAATATTTTACAGCTGATCAAAGAGGAAAACTGGAATTGTAGATTAACATTTTACAATATTGAAGTCTACAATTTTAGAGCACTACGGCTCAAAATTTTGACCAAAATATCGGCTTTTCTGTAGATTCCTCAAGCGTTGGGATGTTCCTTGCATAAATTTCTTCATATATATTTTGCAACTTTTTCATAGTGATGATCTAAGTCGAATAGGGCAGATTAAAATTTGACTTCGACTATCTCTTAGGCAACGAGCTTTAAGGGAGGGACTGGTAACTAACTTCTAGCCAGTGTTCCTCGCTCCTGTGTACGAGGGCGCGAAATGGACTGACTTCTGGAAAATTCTAAAGTCTGTGTACAATTCATCGATCACGGGGCGTATTAGAGATTCGATCATATCATAAAACATAGTCAGCCTGAAATTATTAACATTGAGAGACTGATAAGTCATCAACAGACGCGCGACAGAAAAATTTCTTCATTTTTCCATTTTAAAACGCTAAACATAAATTTTTCCGCACAAGCATAAAAAATTAATTAACAAATACAGAAAATAATATATTTATCTTCGGGGATGAGGTTTTTAGTTTGCAGTATGACAAACCGTTACTACCAGCCATTGACCTTGAATTTAAGAAGAAGTGAAAATAAAAATTAGCACGCTTAACACTCACTTATCGAGTTCCTTCGCATGCGGTTGTGCAAAAGAAAGCGTACGTCAAGCAAACCCTCGCAAATACCCGCGTAGTAGCGTTGTTCCAGAGTTAAATACATGTTCGTTTCACAGAAAGTATGGGACGAAAAGAGTAACATAACTGACGCTCATATCTCAGCGATTGACATCGGGTCTCCTTAATACCGGTTCCACTGTGCTGTAGTTTGGGACAAGTTTATGTTGGCTTCTCGACGAGGACTAATACTTGTTTCTGTTGATTTTGATTGTAAATACAGTTGAATCTACCTCATTCGTTTTAATCAAACAAGAAACTTTAGAAATGAGTTGACTAAGGAAAGGAAGTTACAATCTCCATTCTTCAGAATCCGAAAGATCGTTTAACCCTCAGCGCAGTAGCTTCATCGACTATGCGATTGAAATCTTTAATTCGTCTTACAAAAATATTTCGTCGGTAGTAACTGCATAATAGTTAAACACCGTGCAATTCTACTATTATATGTTTTCATTGAAACCTGTGTAACTGGCACGGGGAAAAGANTCTACCTCATTCGTTTTAATCAAACAAGAAACTTTAGAAATGAGTTGACTAAGGAAAGGAAGTTACAATCTCCATTCTTCAGAATCCGAAAGATCGTTTAACCCTCAGCGCAGTAGCTTCATCGACTATGCGATTGAAATCTTTAATTCGTCTTACAAAAATATTTCGTCGGTAGTAACTGCATAATAGTTAAACACCGTGCAATTCTACTATTATATGTTTTCATTGAAACCTGTGTAACTGGCACGGGGAAAAGAGGAGATAAAGTTTGAGGATACTAGAATTGATATCAATTCAATTTTCGACCCAAACCGTCATACTTTTTAATCCTTTAACCCCAAAGTATCCACATCCAAATTCTCCAGACCGATCTCCATGCGTTTTGTTGAATAATTAGTTGACAGAATTTAAGACGGAATCCACCAGGAAAATGAGTAACTTTAACTTTCAGTGGAGAAAAACCTTGTACCACAATAATTTAAAGAATATTGCCTGCTTTTTTTACATTTTTCAAGGGTTCAAGATGTAATTAGTCATCTGTAATAACACCAAAGAAAATTGCTCGTAGGATTCCGAGAAAATGAATGTCAAATTTCACAAGAATTGTAAAAACACAGGTAAAATTCTTAAAATTTAATGTGTAAGGTGTATTTTTGTGAAATTTGGCGTTCATTTTTTCAGGCTCCAATTATAAGTTTTCTTTGGTGTTATTAAAGATGACTAATTACATCTTTAGCCCTTGAAAAATGTAAAAAAGAACGCAATATGCTTTAAATTATTCTGGTACAAGGTTTTTGTCCACTGAATATTAAAATTACTTAATTTCCTGGTGGATTCCGTCTTAATAAGATCAAATCATTTCTCCTTTGGTGATCATTGTAACTTTTTCTCTTAATTATGCATAGACGGCTGGATTTAATGTTAAGAGAAAATTTATCCTGATCACTGCGTTCAGGCACTTCTATCTTTATTTCGAATTCTAATATTTGAACGAAATAGGATTACAAAGAAATGAAGGATTTTTCAGTTCCAAAGAATCCCAAGTTAGTTTGTCAATTACAGATGTTTAATAGAACGGTACAAAGCAATTTGAAGGTCTTTAGTTGTTAGTTAATTTGTATAAAAATTCACAGAATATTAAATACACGTCCTCGAACACTGCTGGATAAACAAAATTGTTTCTCATTCACTGAGAACTTTTAAAATCAGTGTACGAGAGAAGATTACAATATCCATACGACAGGGAATTTAATATCTATGATTTCTATACACAGCAGTCAATCTACTTGGATACATGGAGTTTATCGTGGTATTAACAAGCATAAAAGGAAAATTGCACTTGCCTTACTTATTTGCTTCGCGTTAATATTCTTACGTTCAGTAAAAATTAAAAACGCGGGGCAGATTGAAGACTTAAACTCTTTACGCCAGACCCCGGAGGAAAATGTTTTAAGCCAGACTAAAGCGCCGATGCCAACGGTTCGAGAAAACGAGAACCTTGAAGAAGAACTGAATGAATTGGAATGGAAGGAATACAACGTTTCTTCTAATAAGCTTTATAGTGTGGAAGTAAGTAATTTTTATCAGAATTATTTCAGATCGTAATCACCAGTCTAAATGCATGTCATATTTTTGTCATATAGTGGTAAATACGCGTGAAAAAACATTAATTTTTCAAACCAAACTAAAATCAGAGACAAACTTAGCTGCATGAGACACTTATCCTTAACGACATTTCTCACGTTTTGCAAGCCACTATTAGACATTCAGGGGGAAAAACAAGCTTTCCCTCTCCCACCCCGGCTCTAACAATGTTGTGCCAGTTGTTTAAGCTGTCTGTGGGGAACAACAAACAACCTAACTACAGTGAAACCTCTATTAAAACTTCGAGACCTTCCCAAGTGTCTGCTTAATAGAGGTTGTAAAAAATGCGCAGTGTTTGTTAACGATCAACATTCAGCGGTTACTCTGTACCGTGATAAAGTTGCATGTTGTTAAAGAAGCTATCCTGAGTTCAAGTTCATTACCTTTCATTACCAACTTTCATTAGTTGTAAATGCCAAAAAATTAACAGTCTTAACTACGTATTTCAAGGATGAAATCTAATACTACTATTGTCAATTCAGTCCGTCGTCCGCTTAATAGAGGTTTTTAACAATAGAAATTAGCCGCTCTATAGAGGTGTCCTGAATAGGGGTTCGTTATATAGGGAAATATAAGACGTTAATTTCGGGACCCGGCTTAGTGTCCGCTTAATAGAGGTTTCACTGTATATTTTAGGGGGTAAGTGGGGGGCGGGGAAGGGGGCCAAAATATATCCCACCTTTGATTGGGATATATATTCTTTAATGATAAATTTGTATAGTTACCAGGATAAGTAGATGTGTTATTTGGGCGTTTTTAAGAGATGCACATCAACCGGAAGTTAGGACTCACCCGTGTTAATATGCCTTGACGCTATAAAATTTGTATTGTTTAGTTTCTTTACACTTGAAGAGACGATTTAACTGAAAATTTGGACAAAACCACCGCTCAGAAATGTAAAAGGTCCACTTCCCGTTGACGTACATCGCTCAAAAACGCCTTAGCTTAAAGGAACCGTATCCCGTTACTGTGCATGTACCAAACTTTGATTTTCTGACAGGATGTCGCGAATTCAAAAGATACGAGGAGAGTAAGAGAACCTTGAAAAATTTGTTTCCATAGCGCTTGGCCAAGTCTTATACGACACAAAAACGTCTCAGAATAACAGATCAGCGATATATTGTTCCCGTTAGGTTTCGATTCGGGCTACCCTGCTAGCAAAGTCGCTTTGATCTTTCTAGGAAGATCGAAGGAGACTCTGTTCGCAGGGTAGATTCGGGCAAAATCGGGATTTTTTTAACGTTACTTTCATCATTGCCGTTGGCCGGAGGATCAAGAGAAGGGAAGCCTCCATTTTATGTAAGTGAATTCAGTCCCAGTGACGTATTTCCTCTTCGACAAAGTAATGATTATTTCAATGGAGCAGGGTCAAACCTGCACAGTAGTCTTTTACAAAAGAGCTACGTAAAGTCTCATAGCACTTTGTTATGGTCAGTTTATGGTGGTGGACTATTTGCTTTTTCTGAATTCAATCACTTTTAAAGAAAGAAACCTAAACCATACCAGTTTGCTTGAAAGAGGCTCTTCAGTCTTGATATTAATGCAACAAATCTAACTATTTCAGCAGGAAACAGGTTGGTAACCTGAAAGAAAAGCAACCCACTAGTTTAAATTTCCAGTTTCACTCCATATTTTTTCTTTGTAAACGAAAAGAATCAAGGAAACCTAAATCATTCTAGTTTGCTTAAAAGAGGCTTTTCAGGCTCTGTTTCATATGAAACAGATCGGTAACTTGAAAGAAAAGACTCTTGTTTAAATCTCTTCAGATTCGCTTTATAATTTTTCGTTATAAACGAAAACAATCCAACAGCCAAGCATTCAAAAATCTCAGACAATTAAAGACACCACCTTAATTTCAGGCTTTATTAATTTATGATTAACTTCAGGAGTTCTGTTTTGGATACATCAAGCCAGTCCTGGGATGACACGAACTGACAAATTCCAAAAAAGAAAACTGCGAAGCAGAGGAAAACTTTTATCTTCCCCATGGCATTCGCACTGATCAGACACGTTTTGTGTTTCTGCGAATGTCTACAGCGTTTCACTGAGCACGAGGGCTTGACCTTCAATACTCAGCTGATTACACTAATTACATCGGAATAATCTGATGGTAATTTTTGCTGCAGCTGAATTATTAGAATACAATCAATGAACACAAATGCACCTGTTGGATTCTCATCGGGGATGAATATGTCTCCGAAATAAGTTTGCACAAGGACTAGAGTTATCATTCGTATATTCCCGACAAGCACGAAAATTCCGCATTTATCACTTAATCTATATGTTAGTTACAAAATGTTTCATAAATCATCCGTTTTCAGTAATTTGCGCTGTTTAGACCCCATTCATTTCCCTTTACCTTTTTTTCATCAATCAAAAAAAGCAAGTCGGCTGTTTACATTCATTTTCTTCGAAGTTCTTCAAAACGTGCGCGTAACGTTAAAAAGTGATCCTTTCAAAAAGGAAGCAATATCCAAGTGCTGATAACAGTCTTTGAGTTTACTCCAAATCAAAATATTTTTTACCTTTTTTATTTCAATTAAGGCGACTCACGGCATAGCAACAATATCGATCATCGGAAACGAGCGTTCGATGATGTTCAGGTAATTATAATAATTTCAAAGTGTCATGCATCCGTTCTATTTAATAGGCAAGCCAAAGAAAGCAACCACACAAAATGAACACTTCTTCTGTTCATGAATGGCTTGATTAAAAGGGAACTTAATGTATCTTCCCAAGTAATGTTCGGAGCAAATATTTTACAGCTGATCAAAGAGGAAAACTGGAATTGTAGATTAACATTTTACAATATTAAGTCTACAATTTTAGAGCACTACGGCTCAAAATTTTGACCAAAATATGGGCTTCTCTGTAGATTCCTCAAGCGTTGGGATGTTCCTTACAGAAATTTCTTCATATATATTTTGCAACTTTTTCATAGTGATGATCTAAGTGGAATAGGGCAGATTAAACTTTGACTTCGATTATCTCTTAGGCAACGAGCTTTAAGGGAGGTACTGGTAACTAACTTCTGGCCAGTGTTCCTCGCTCCTGTGTAAGAGGGTGCGAAATGGACTGACTTCTGGAAAATTCTAAATTCTGTGTACAACACATCGATCACGGGGCGTATTAGAGATTTGATCATATCATAAAACATAGTAAGGCTGAAATTATTAACATCGAAAGACTGATAAGTCATCAACAGACGCGCGACAGAAAAATGTCTTCATTTTTCAATTTTAAAACGCTAAACATAAATTTTTCCGGGTGAGGTTTTTAGTTTGCACTATGACAAACCGTTACTACAAGCCATTGACCTTGAATTTAACAAGAAGTGAAAATAAAAATTAGCACGCTTAACACTCACTTATCGAGTTCCTTCGCATGCGGTTGTGCAAAAGAAAGCGTACGTCAAGCAAACCCTCGCAAATACCCGCGTAGCAGCAGTGTTCCAGAGTTAAATACATGTTCGTTTCACAGAAAGTATGGGACGAAAAGAGTAACATAACTGACGTTCGTATCTCAGCGATTGACATCGGGTCTCTTAATTTAATACAGGTTCCACTGTGCTGTAGTTTGGGACAAGTTTATGTTGGTTACGCGAGTACTAATACTTGTTTCTGTTAATTTTGATTGTAAATTCAGTTGAATCTACCTCATTCGTTTTAATCAAACAAGAAACTTTAGAAATGAGTTGACTAAGGAAAGGAAGTTACAATCTCCATTCTTCAGAATCCGAAAGATCGTTTAACCCTCAGCGCAGTAGCTTCATCGACTATGCAATTGAAATCTTTAATTCGTCTTACAAAAATATTTCGTCGGTAGTAACTGCATAATAGTTAAACACCGTGCAATTCTACTATTATATGTTTTCATTGAAACCTGTGTAACTGGCACGGGGAAAAGAGGAGATAAAGTTTGAGGATACTAGAATTGATATCAATTCAATTTTCGACCCAAACCGTCATACTTTTTAATCCTTTAACCCCAAAGTATCCACATCCAAATTCTCCAGACCGATCTCCATGCGTTTTGTTGAATAATTAGTTGACAGAATTTAANTCTACCTCATTCGTTTTAATCAAACAAGAAACTTTAGAAATGAGTTGACTAAGGAAAGGAAGTTACAATCTCCATTCTTCAGAATCCGAAAGATCGTTTAACCCTCAGCGCAGTAGCTTCATCGACTATGCAATTGAAATCTTTAATTCGTCTTACAAAAATATTTCGTCGGTAGTAACTGCATAATAGTAATACCGTGCAATTCTACTACTATGTTTTCATTGAAACCTGTGTAACTGGCACGGGGAGAAGAGGAGATAAAGTTTGAGGATAAAAGAATTGATATCAATTCAATTTTCGACCCAAACATACTTTACAATCCTTTAACCCCAAAGTATCCGCATCCAAATTCTCCAGACCGATCTCCATGCGTTTTGTTGAATAATTAGTTGAGAGAATTTAAGACGGAATCCACCAAGAAATTGAGTAATTTAACTTTCAGTGGACAAAAACCTTGTACCACAATAATTTAAAGAACATTGCCTGCTTTTTTTTACATTTTTCAAGGGATCAAGATGTAATTAGTCATCTGTAATAACACCAAAGAAAATTGCTCGTGGGATTCCGAGAAAATGAATGTCAAATTTCACAAGAATTATAAAAACAAAGGTAAAATTCTTAAAAGTTAATGTGTAAGGTGTAATTTTGTGAAATTTGGCGTTCATTTTCTCGGGCTCCGATCAGAAATTTTGTTTGGTGTTATTAAAGATGATTAATTACATCTTTAGCCCTTGAAAAATGTAAAAAATAATGCAATATGCTTTAAATTATTCTGGTACAAGGTTTTTGTCCACTGAATACTAAAATTACTCAATTTCCTGGTGGATTCCGTCTTAATAAGATCAAATCATTTCTCCTTTGGTGATCATTGTAACTTTTTCTTTTAATTATGCACTGACGGCTGGATATAATGTTGAGAGAAAATTTATGCTGATCACTGCGTTCAGGCACTTCTATCTTTATTTCGAATTCTAATATTTGAACGAAATAGGATTACGAAGAAATGAAAGATTTTTCAGTTCGAAAGTATCCCAAGTTAGTTTGTCAATTACAGATGTTTAATAGAACAGAACAAAACAAAAGCGAAGGTCTTTACTTGTTAGTTAATTTGTATAAAAATTCACAGAATATTAAATACACGTCCTCGAACACTGCTGGATAAACAAAATTGTTTCTTATTCACTGCGAACTGTTAAAATCAGTTTACGAGAGAAGATTATAATATTCATACGAGAGGGAATATAATATCTATGATTTCTATACACAGCAGTCAATCTACTTGGATACATGGAGTTTATCGTGGTATTAACAAGCATAAAAGGAAAATTGCATTTGCCTTACTTATTTGCTTCGCGTTCATATTCTTACGTTCAGTAAAAATTAAAAACGCGGGGCAGATTGGAGACTTAAACCCTTTACAACGGACCCTGGAGGAAAATGTTTTAAGCCAGACTAAAGCGCCAATGCCAACGGTTCGAGAAAACGAGAACCTTGAAGAAGAACTGAATGAATTGGAATGGAAGGAATACAACGTTTCTTCTAATAAGCTTTATAGCGTGGAAGTAAGTAATTTTTATCAGAATTATTTCAGATCGTTATCACCAGTCTAAATGCATGTCATATTTTTGTCACATAGTGGTAAATACGCGTCAAAAAACACATTTTAAAACCAAACTAAAATCAGAGACAAACTTAGCTGTATGAGACACTTGTCCTTAACGACATTTCTCACGTTTTGCAAGCCACTATTAGACGTTCACGGGGAAAAACAAGCTTTCCCTCTCCCACCCCTGCTCTAACAATGTTGTGCCAGTTGTTTAAGCTGTCTGTGGGGAACAACAAACAACCCAGCTATAGTGAAACCTCTATTAAAACTTCGAGACCTTCCAAGTGTCCGCTTAATAGAGGTTGTAAAAATTGCGCAGTGTTTGTCAACGATCAACATTCAGCGGTTTCTCTGTACTGTGATAAAGTTGCCTGTTAAAAATTAACAGACTTCATTACGTATTTCAAGGATGAAATCTAATACTACCATTGTCAATTCAGTCCGTTGTCCGCTTAATAGAGGTTTTTAACAATAGAAATTAGCCGCTTAATAAAGGTGTCCGCTGAATAGGGTTCGTTATATGGGGAAATATAAGACGTTAATTTCGGGACCCGGTTTAGTGTCCGCTTAATAGAGGTTTCACTGTATAGTTTAGGGGGTAAGTGGGGGGCGGGGAAGGGGACCAAAATATATCCCACCTTTGATTGGGATATATATTCTTTAATGATAAATCACCGTGTATAGTTAGCAGGATAAGTAGATGTGTTATTTGGGAGCTTAAGCAAAGGCGTTTTTAAGAGATGCACATCAACCGGAAGTTAGGACTCGTCCCTGTTAATATGCCTTGACGCTATAAAATTTGTCTTGTTTAGTTTCTTTACACTTGAAGAGACGATTTAACTGAAAATGTGGATAAAACCGCTGCTCAGGAATGTAAAAGGTCCACTTCCCTTTGACGTACGTCGCTCAAAAACGCCTTAGCTTAAAGGAACCGTATCCCGTTACTGTGCATGTACCAAACTTTGATTTTCTGACAGGATGTCGCGAATTCAAAACATGCGAGGAGAGTAAGAGAACCTTGAAAAATTCGTTTCCATAGTGCTTGGCCCAGTTTTATACGACACAAAAACGTCTCTGAATAACAGATCAGTGATATATTGTTCCCGTTAGGTTTCGATTCGGGCAAAATCGGGATTTTTTTAACGTTACTTTCATCATTGCCGTTGGCTGGAGGATCAAGAGAAGGGAAGCCTCCATTTTATGTAAGTGAATTCAGTCCCAGTAACGTTTTTCCTCTTCGACAAAGTAGTGATTATTTCAATGGAGCAGGGTTAAAGCCGCACAGTAGTCTGTTACAAAAGAGCTACGTAAAGTCTCATAGCACTTTGTTATGGTCAGTGTATGGTTGTGGACTATTTGCTTTTTCTGAATTCAATCACTTTTAAAGAAGGAAACCTAAATCATACCAGTTTGCTTGAAAGAGGCTCTTCAGCCTTGATATTAATGCAACAAATCTAACGATTTCAGCAGGAAACAGGTTGGTAACCTGAAAGAAAAGCAACTCTCTAGTTTAAATTTCCAGTCTCGCTCTATATTTTTTCTTTATAAACGAAAACAATCAAGGAAACCTAAATCATTCCAGTTTGCTTAAAAGAGGCTTTTCAGGCTCTGTTTCATATGAAACAGGTCGGTAACTTGAAAGAAAAGCAACTCTTGTTTAAATCTCTTCAGATTCGCTTTATAATTTTTCGTTATAAACGAAAACAATCCAACAGCCAAGCATTCAAAAATCTCAGACAATTAAAGACACCACCTTAATTTCAGGCTTTATTAATTTATGATTGAAATTAACGGTCTAATAAAAAACACGGAACATTTTCGGGTATATTATTCCCTTTCAACGTATTTCCCCTTTTCGGACCTTTGATTTTAAAGCAGACTTCGATGGAACAAGTACAGTTTTCTTCTCCTCACTATAGCGTTTCTTATGCGCGTTTCCTCTCCTCGTCTCATGCACGTCTGGCACGATGATACAAACAATTGAATAAACAGACCCCTTGGGCCCCTTACATATTTTAATATTTTAATATTTTAATATTTTTAATATTTAAATATTAAAAGGAACTTGAATGAAGGCGTTTTTGAGCGACGGACGTTAACCGGAAGTGGACTTTTTAATTTCATGAGCAGTGGTTTTCCCAAATTTTCAGTTAAATCGTCTCTACAAGTGTAAAGAAAATTGCAATACAAATTTCATAACTTCAAGGCATATTCTTCGCTTCCGGTTGACCTACGTCTCTCAAAAACGCCTTTGCTTTAGCTCCGTATTAAGAAAAAGTGCCCAGGAAAAAAGGTCACCCTCCAAGCCGAGTCAGCTTTGACCCTTTTACGTAAGCCAACAGCGCTCGCACGTGCTGTGCTTGTCTAAAACAACGTTCGCCCATGCCCTTATTGCCTTGCCTTGACCAAGTCGATCCGGCTGGGTAAGCCAAAGGGCTTACATGAAAAAAAGTTGGCCTGGATAGGAGGTGGCGTGGCTCTACCATCGACAAAGGGTTACCCGCCTACTTCCAGTAGCCTGCGCGCAGACGAAATTAAACTCTGGTTGACTCCGTCTGCGAAACAGCGCCGAAATCCTTGTTCTGGACTTCCAGCTGTGTACCCAGATTTGAGTACGCGCCACGATTGGCCAGTTAAAAAAGGCCTTTGTTTTGTTTGTCGTGATCGCCAATCAGGTTGAAGGGAAATTCGAAACGCACTTCCGGTAATTCGTTGAGTCCGTTGGGGGTTCAGAACAAGGATCTCTGCGCTGCTTCGCAGACGGTACTAATCAGAGTTTAGTTATCGTGTGCACGCAGGCTAACTTCCAGCTGAGCCAGCTGTTTGTTTCTCATGTAAACGGATCACCACGTTTTGTAAGGAAATGTATGAAAGTTGGCTTGCCCAGGGTAGCTTGGGTAGGCTGCTGGTGACCTTGTACCCGGGCCAACTTTTCTCCATAAAATCGGGCCTATGTGATGGTTAGATAATCTAGCAGCGTATCCTTAACTTTGGGATCTCTCTTCTCTTTCTCGTCATTTAAATACTACAGAATCGATATGCATTAAGACTATAATCTCTTAAATTCTTTTAGAACGCTATTAGGGCAATCCTGGAGTGCGTGATTGCAGAAAATAAAGGCATAATGGACCGGAGATGTATCAAGCAGTTTAAACAGTGGCTACCAAAAGAACACAATAACAAAGTTGAACTGGTAAGAGTGTTTACGCTTTTCCTTCCTTTAAAAAAAAATAAAAATACCTTTTCAAACAAAAACGGATACGTATGGATGAAAGACCAAACCGAAGGGAAAAATCTCCCTCTTAAAACAAAAACGGATACGTGTGGACGAAAGATCAATCCTGAGGGAAAAATCTCCTTTTGAAACAAAAAGGGATGCGTGTGGACGAATGACCAAAGCGGAAGGACAAATCTCCCTTTTCAAACAAAAACGGGTACGTTTGGACGCAAGATCAAACTGGAGGGGAAAATCTCCCTTTTCAAACCAAAACGGATACTTGTGGACAGGGCCGAAGTTGTATCTATCTACGAATTCATTCATCACGACCCAGTTTACTCAATGGTTCAGATATTGTTAACCTTTAGCACGAAATTTTCCCGCTTTCCGAGCTTCTATCACAATAGAGATTTTCCTTTCATTTTGTTTTGTTTTTTTTTCGTGAAATTTTGGGGATTCTTTGAGAAACATTCTATTACTTTTCAGTTACTGAAATGCAGATTTTTAATAGACTAAATATCTGACGTTCTTTTCGTAGGTTCAGTGCGCTGTTAAGAGTTTCCAGCAATGCACCACGCTTCCCAAAGATCATAAATTTTCTGAATGTATGCTAGCGTTTAACATCTGTGTAGAAAGGATCGAGCGTGGCCTTTAGTTTGAGAAGCATCTGGTTCCTTACATGGTGCCTTTCGAAGGACTAATGACAGATAAAACGTAAAGTGTATTGCGGTGTCGCCCAAGTCAAAATGCGCAACTGCCACTTCTAGACAACAGTCGACTGTATATTGTAAAATGAATAAAATGTATAGAATAATTAGGTCACTGCTCTGTAGTTTTTGATAAAGATATATATTCTGTCTTGACAACCAAAAAGCATCAGAAAACACTTTCCAGGCCACTAAATTTCAAGTTGAAGAAAATTCAACGACTTTTCAAGGACTTGCACAGACATTTAAGGACTTCTCAAGAAAAAATGGAATTCAAGGCCTTTTCAAGACTGTGCGAACCCTGTTTGAGTGTTTGCATAAAGGAAGATCGAACGACTGTGTTTTCGCAGTGTTTGCATAAGGAAAGATCGAGCAACTGTTTTACTGATACTTTAGGGTAGAAAGATTCTGGCAATAAATATAACGTTAAAACCCACTTTATTGATGCAGTTGATGTTATCTCCGACATCAACATTTCACTATCAAAACAAATATTTCTTATAAACAACAGATAAAACAAATAAAACTAAAGGAAAGGAAAAGGAAAAAGAAACAAAAGCAACAGCAACAGCAACACAAAAAATTACATAGATCATGTACAGTTTCGCTACTCGTATTAAGGAATGCCACATTTCAGATTAATAACAATCCAGATATTACCTTCAAAAAAATTAATGTTTTCACTGCACCAGTCAAAAGATATAAAACTGACGCCTTGCAAGACATTCATTCATCAAATGACTGTCTCTAAAATAAACGCTCTTCAAGAAGATACCCATTGGATGAGAAAATGTCGGCAGATTGCATTTCAACAAATAATGGAATTCATAACCGATTTCGGATGACTCACCAAATGGGAAAGGCTTTCAAATATCGGTAACCTGCGAATACAGCCGTTTCTCCTTGCTCCTTGCCACTTGGGACGTTTTGCCAGGAGGAAGGTCTGCACCTCAGCAACAGAAACTCCACAATGATGACGTCAATCAGTGTTTACATAATGAATCGGGTAGTCATTATGTTCCAAATGTATAATTTTTGATTTATATGTTTCTCCTTGTCGGTTATGGTAACGTTTTGTGTTCTACTGGGAACGAGCGTGTATATTCCAGGAATATTGACTGTTTTGTATTACATACATCACGTTTACGACCCAGGCGGGCGGGGGGAGTTACTAGGTTAATTTTTTGCTGGGTATATGCCGCTGGCCTCTCAGAGCCCCTACCCCATTATAGTCTATTCTGTGGCCAATTATAGATCCCATCCTAGTCACTTTTAGGAAAATGTGTAAATTTCGCGATCCCAACTTAGTCACTTTCTATTCTTATGAATTGACCATTTTTTAGATTGAATGAAGAACAATTTACTTTTCATCTGCAGTACAAACACTCTGGTACGTTTAACCGTAAATATGGAGAACTGTTTAACCTCAAAAAATCCGAAAACGTGCGACCCCATTTCAGTCAATCAAGTCGTGAAAATGCGACCCCATACTTCGGCACATCCCCATTAGCCTCTTATAAGGAAGTACCCCCTCTGGGGGGGGGGGGGGGGGGGGGGGGGGG
>CALNXI010000094.1:521775-541996 GCA_942486025.1 Porites evermanni
TTTTCTCTTTGTAACCTCGTGGGAAAAAAAATTAATGCCTCTCTCCTAGAAATTTTGCCCTGTCCTTTGAGCATAGTGATCTTTGGGTAGCGAATTCACGAAAACAGGTTAAACGCTATTTTTAACAGCAGCATTTATATTATTTGGCTTTTTGAGGGAGGTTAAATATTAATGGAATAGAATATAAAAAAAGCTGATAAAGCGGAAAAAGTTATCTTTACAAAATGCGCTTTGACAATGTCAAGAGTGAAATAAGCTGAAGTTTTGTAGTTAGCCCGAAGAAAACCTGTTCCTGCATGAAAAGCAGAAAAGCAGTTCTGATTCCGTTCTCTTAACTAGAAGAGATGCATATCCCTGTGAACCAGTTTTTTAACCAGGAGCGATTCCCACTCACTTCTGATACTTTATTGACACGAGTTCCTATTTCAATATATGTCTAATTCAAGCTTAGCCGTGTGATAGCTCTTCATTAGCGAAAAGGTCCAAGTGATATTTTGATTGACGTGTTGTTTTGGATCCTGAGGTTTTTTAACACCTTTTCTCTAGCTTAACTGGCGAAGATATTCTAGGAATTTGCCCTTCAATTCCAAATTCTTTGATGTGCCGCCAGATGCCGTGCAAAAATATCACCCCTTGCGGCTCCTCGTGTGTAGCAGTTCATGTTTTTACAATCGACTTATGCCTTTGAGGTGACCGCTTGTCAGTGTAAATGTTTTGCGTGTGTTAAATATAAACTTTCAACAACACTTGCACGTCAACGGTAGGTGCAATAGAGAGGAGACATGTGACGTCACGTTACCATGGTAGCAAAATTTTTGGATCTTAAAAATCTAGATGCCACCATGGCAACAACTTTAGTTTTATTGGGAAAAGGTTAGGAGTTGACTGCTTAATAGAATCAATTCACCCTTAAACTCTTTGACTTGTCATGGCGTGTTCAGTATTGTTGGCTCTCACATGACTTCACTAAAGATTTGAACTACAATCGATCCTACTGAGATTTAGCCTGCGAAAACAGCCGTTTTCTCCTCGCTCTTCGCCGCGAGGAGGAACGTCTACGACTTTGCGACAGACTGATTCCATACTGATGACGTAAAATCTGTCCGGAATCCGGTCATAAGCGCTGATTGGACGACGAAGTAGTTACATTGTTTTAGCTATTGTTTACGAATGACAGACAAAAGACAAAGGGTCACAAAGTCAAATGTAAACGCGATGACTCTAAACAAAACAGTCAATATTAGTGGAATATATTCTTCTCTAGAAGAAGCATTTGAGTTTTGCTGGAGCTCGTTCGCAGATGAACACAACACTTTACCAAATATATTATGCAATCATTGATTTACGTCATCAGTATGGAATTTCTGTGGCTGACTCCCAGACGTTCTACCTCTGGAATCGTTCCCAGCGGCGAGGAGCAAGGTAAAAAGGCTGTTTTCGCAGGCCAACTGAGACTTTCTATTAGAGTAGCTGAAAACTAATTTTTATACAAATTTTCACTACGAATGGGTTCTTGGTTTTGTGATAGAGTAAGCTTGAATTTGTAAGCTTTTGCGTGACGCGGCATTTACATGAGAGCCGAGAGTTGTCATGTAGGTTAGAAAAGCGACTTTTTCCGGTATTCATGTACTGGAGAAAGTATTCCTTTAATGTTTGTGACTTTTTCGAGAGAGAAATTCACCCTTTTGAAGCAAAACTCGGTGACAGCTGTTTCTGTTGGTTTCCGGCCGCCATGTTGGTGCCCATCCGGATGGGCACCAGCATGGCGTCCTTATACAAATCTCTATACATTTTGGTAAAATATTTCGGGCGCTCGAGAGGGAGACACGCGTGTCTCTCTCTCATGCGCCTGTCTTTCTTGCGCCCACTACTTCTAAGCGCCTGCTACGTAGGCTAAACATTTTCTCTGGATATCTCGTATACGAAAGATTGCTCTAACTTGATCTTGGTGAGGGTGTTTGTATATTTACCTCCTTTCATTTCCCAGATTCTGGACTTTATCTACTGAACGGTTTTGCTTTTTATTTTGATGGATTTTGAATGGCATGGCACTGAAAACCAGCAACTTTTCACTTTCAATAGAGACCTTTAGATTCAAGGACGAGAATGACTTCGAGTACGAAATTTAATTTAAAGTATTTTCGCTTATTATATGGCTGAGTCTGTTTTCGCCATGCCATTGGTCAATTTGCGGTCCGTAACTTGCTATACGGACCAAAATTTCAAAGAAAATGCTCATTTCGGAGCTCTAAGTCTCTTTACCTCGGAAAAAAAGGTTGAAATTAAGTTACAAGACGTCTATCAACCTTGAGGACTTAGGTTTTGACTTTGTCCCTCAACATTTTAAACCGTGTGTTATTTGTGAACGAAGGCGATGAAGAAACTAACTCGTAATCTTATCGAAGAGGATTCTCGTCAGTGTTTGAAAATTTTAACGTAGTACACAGTTAAGAAGACGAAAATCGACTGGCAGAGATTCCAGATGATTTGCCTAAAAGGAAATGAGTAATTCCTTCGACAAATATGATAACAAACATACTTGCACGCGATCATCTTGACAAGCTTCTTTGCCATTCGCAGTGTTTTTTCAAAGACCAACGAAAGAAAGATAGAAGCGAGTTCGAGCCAGACATGTCCAGTTTTCAAATGACTCCATCGTCACATTAACGAGTGAATACTTACAGTGCCCTTAGTTTTGACTGTAAACCCTGAGGACTGCATTTTGGGATGTTGACTTTGCCTTTCCAAATTTTAACTTAACTTTGTTTTAATGAGAACAAAGCTGATGTAGAAACTGAATCGTAACGTTACCGAGGAAGAGAATGCCACAATTGAAGACGAGAATGAACTGGCAGAAAGAGAGGTTTTCCCACAGTTAACGAGCGAATCCTTCGACAATGACGACAAACTTACCTTGAAAAGCTTCTTTGCCTTTTGCAGTGTTTTTTTTTTACGAGGACAAACGGGGGAAAGATGGAAAGGACTTCCAGACAGACACAGTGTCCGGTTTCCAAAATACTCCAGCGTTACATTAAAGAGCTAAAACTTACAGTTCTCTTAGTTTGTCCGAATAAACTTTTTCAACATGGCGAATTTCTTTTTACTTTCTCGGAAAGCCTTTGTTATGTGCTATTGTTTTCGTGCGCCAATAAAAACTTTCTTTTTTGACGCCTGTCAAATGACTGTCAAATCGTGCGTCCTGCACTTGTTTCCGGTCCCCCAAACAGGAATGGAATTCAGCTCAAGAAATCCAGAATCCCACTAACAATAATTGGAATCAGGAATCCAAAGTTCCACTGACAAGGAATCCAGAATTGAGTAACTGAAAATGGGAATTTACAGTGCGAAACCCAGAAACCAAGACTATCTAGAATTACCTTACATAATGTGAGTATAATATACGATTGCCATTACTACCTATTCATCAAGCATTTGAGCAAACTTCCTTCATAATTTATTAAAGGGCTTTAGACATTATGGGGTGTTGCAGTATTGCACAGTTCAATCAATCGGTAACTACTTAGTGTAGGCACACACATAATGGTCTGATCATTTAGTGGTTCGCCGTGCTAGAGGTACTTCATTATATTCTTAGTCAACCATCCCTAGTATCCTTACCCATACTAACACATCCTCAGACATCCTTACTTTATTTAAACATGGTAAATGGCTCAGCAAGCTTGTTTTCAGACATGACGTGTAACAATTACGAATTATAAATGTTAAAACTAATGATTAACTAGCAATAATTTAGCACAAGAAATTACAATTTATCTGTTCCTGTCGACTCTTATAAACGTGACCGGTCAGTATCAAACACGGACTGCAGACTGCGGACCACGGACTGCAGATTGGGTATAAAATACAGACTAGGTATAAAATGCGGATTCCGGACTGAGTATAAAACATGGACTGGGTATAAAACACGGACTACGGACTATGTAAATAAAAACAGCTTTAGAAAGGTAAAACTGAGAGAAATGGAAAGCGGACTAGCAAAAACAGTAGTCCCGCAGCTTTAACATTCCCTTGGCTGTTCACGTAGTCTATTCTTCCCACGGAGAAGGAAGGTTATGCCGGTACTAAAGGCAACTGAAATTTAACTCTGAATTTTATAAAAAGAAGGAGTTAGAAGAGATTTCAATTTGCAGTTTTAAACCAATAAGAAGCACCGAATTAAAAAAATAGTATTGGTGTTAGTCAGATCAGTAAAATTCTTATCGAATGCCACAATTCCCTATGAGGACTGAATGAAGAACTCAGACGAGAAGGCCAATGTAGGGCATTCCGCGATGCACAAAAGCGGTATTTAGAGGGGAGGGCAAGGGGGGAGGGATTACTCACATATGTGAATAATAACCGAAATGAGTCATCCAACGTTATATTCCAAGCCATGATTATGATGACATGATTTACACCCTGCTCCTTATCCCCGGAGGGGGCACTACTGGGAATTCTTGGTGGGGGGTGGTGCCCGCTTCTCCAAATCCAGATCTTATTGCAGACCAAAAAATGTTATTTTCCACACCCATTTTCAGACCAGATCTCTAAAATCCATACCCATTTTCAGACATGGCCTAATTTAGCCTGTTCCAGGCTCTCAGATAGTTGGGGAGACTTCCCAGTTTTTTCCCATTTTATTTTCGTGTTCGCGCTTTCTCAATTCAGCGGACCCAGCTATCTCCGAGCCTGGAACAGGTTAGGTATAATTAGGCAGAAATTATGTCATCATTACCAAGTTAGAGCGGAAACAAAAAAATTCTCCAAATGCATTTCGAAGTCACACATTTCTATTTCGCTCTTATTCATTTGGAATTGAAAGGATAAATACGTCCATTCATGTACGTTCCCGTAGTTCCCTCGAAAAACCATACCCGATTCCAGACCAAAATGGGCGAAGTGTTTACAGACCAAAAAGGCCGAAAACCCCTACCCTTCCCTTAGGGACGGTTCATTATTTATGGGAATGACCGGGTCGGGAAAAAACCGAACGGGCTTTGAAAATTTTTCTTGCCGTGGCGATGGGCTTTATGTTTTTTTCTTGAACAAAGAGACCGGGCTTTAAAAAAAATCAACATAAACTAAAACTGTGGTAGAAACGCGGCAGTCGTTTGATGAGAACAACACATGGAAACTGTATTCGTCGTTGAAAATTCACCCAGTAAATTGTCGTACTTGCATATCAAATAAATATTGCTACAATATTTTTGGTAATGCAGGGATATACCCGCAAGAAAAAGCTCGCGCTTTGCGATTGAACACTCGAGAATTTTGACAGGCCACGGAATGACACAAATGTACTTTCTGAGCTGCTCTTTTATAGTTGTTTATATTCCTTGACATTTCAGAGCTTGTAATCAAATTAGAATTTCAAATGATGCATGGACAAGGATTTTAATCAAAGTGAACTCCAACAGTTGGAATATTTAATCTTCGGACTCCGTCAGACTGTACACAAGAAAACAAGATGTTTTGATCGAGGATCTCAAATTGCGACTCCTACTGAATTGAAAATATTTTTTCTGCACGCACCACAGTGCCGCGGAGTCTGTCAGCCAAGTTCCGTTTATTTCTTGCAAAAATAGGTTTACATTCTTATCTGTCTCGGAAATAAACTTTTATTATTTAAAAACGTGAACAATTTTTGTATCTTGTAAATGTGACAAGCTGTGACATTATAAAGCTGTTCATTCATACTTAAAAAACAACTGAGCAGTCCGCATAGTCTTTGATGCCTAGCGTCTTGTGTTAATTTTCACTGATCGAACGATGATAAAGCTAATCAGAATCTTCGTCTGAAGCCTGGGAAGCGGAAGTATATCCTTTAAAAGTTTTTACTTTCTCACGCATGATTTCGAGTCGTTCATCTATCTTGACCGTGTCTTCGGCAAAAAAAACCGTCCTTCCTTAAAAAAATGAGGGAGTTATAATGCGAATGCGGTTGCAAGGTCCTCAAAACAGAGAAATTTATTTCTTGCAATTCCAATGCCCTCTTTAACTTCAACTCGCCGCCGTCATCAATGTCAGCCACCACAGTAAAGACTTCTTCGTCTTGACACAACAACTTAAGGAGATCTCTTGTTCTGGTTTGCTGGGCGTCGATTTTGCGTTGTTTGGCCTTACTCGCATTGTCGCGTTTTCGTTTCCGTTTGCGCCTAGCTTCCGCACTTGCAAGGCTGAATTTGTGCTGATCGGCACAAGAAGTTCTATTTGGAGAGGTTCGAAAACTCCAAACGCTTCTTGCAAGTCATTAAATACAAACGGTTATATATCCGTGTTCAAAGATATATTTAGGACTTTTTCACTTATTTGGCAAATGATGAAATGCCTCAAGCTGGATGGCATTTGTTAACGTGCACTTTTCTCAGATGTTAATAAATTATTGTTTGTAATCGCTGAACTCGTTTGATAGCCGTTTGCTGACTCGTACGGCGAACAGTTGTGTATTTGATCCGAACATGCACTAGTTGCTCTAGTCGTAAATAAACATTGAATGATTTTCACAAGGTACTCACTTCAATTTGAACAGGCTTTGAAAAATTTGACCCCAAATACTGAACGGGCTACAAAAAAACAAAATGCCTTTTGGGGCTTTAAAAAGAAAGAGGAAAGCTATTATTTTTTTCCCGACCCGGTCATCCTCCTAAATAATGAACCGTCCCTTATATAAGGGAGTACCCCCCTGATCCTGACCCCTTTCATGATTGTTGGAGACCGAGACAAGGTCTACAAATGGGTGAAGAAAATAGCATTTTGATCCGGCTCATGATTCAGAGAACTGGGCAGCACACCTCCACCAAGAATTTATAGGAGTATTTACAACTTTAACTCATGTGTCTTGCTATTTAGCGATCTTTTGATCTTATTTTTCCTTACCTAGAACCAATTAGCACCGTTTCTACCAAAGTAGTCTGTATTCCGTATTTTATACCCAGTCCGCAGTCCGTATTTTATACCCAGTCCGTATTTTCCAGTCCGCGTTTTATACCTAGTCCGTATTTTATACCCAGTCCGCAGTCCGTAGTCCGCACTCCGCAGTCCATGTTTTATACTGACCGTAAACGTGACTATCAAATTGACCTCAAATCGTTTCCAGTCAGATAATCCACACAAAATTTCAACATTTATGATTTAGAAATGAATAATCTGAACCAAATAAGAAATTGTTCTTAACAGAAAACATCACACAGTACCTACTGAAATTTTGACGCTGTTTTAAATCCAACAGCACTAAGTATTAAAAGCAAAATATCCTCTAGAGAAATTTTTTACCACCACATAATTATGCATGGAATACCGTAGAAAAATGTACTCAACGGGACTCTTGAAGTGGCGCTTACCTTAATGTTTTCGTTCCTGTGTGGAACAAACTGTTGAGGTCGCCAGATGGCTTGCTCTTGCATTTTCTTCGCCATTGTAGAATTCATTATAACATAAAATCTTCCAGACACTATTCTTGTGGGTAGACCTGTTTGTGTTTTGGTGGTAGCCATTGTAGTTATAACATGACGTACCAACCTTATATTATGCAAATACCGCTGTGCGAAAAAAGAAAAAACGCGGGAAGCGGGAAGCGGAGTCATGACATTTTCGAGGTTGAGGGATTTTTTTTTTGTAACATAGCGAAACTGGAATTTTTTTCACCCACTTTCAGATTATTTTGAATAAACAAAAATACCTCATTTGAATTAAAGGCCGTCCCCCACCTCCCACCCCTTCAAAAAACCAACGTTGGGCAGCACTGAGTTGAAGCTCTTATGTTTTGGCAAAAGTCTTCGTCACAAGCTAGGTGCGCCTGAATTTTTCGTTTGCAGGTATTTTTCTCTTTAATACTGTGATCCGTTCCTTGTTACGTTGTTTATGTATCAATGTCTACTACGTCTTGAATCGGAATCCCAGTCCCTAAACGCTTCTGCACCCGATATTTTGTGTAAAGTGAAGTAAAGTGTAGCAGTTCATGTTTTTACAATGACCTATGCCTTTGAGATGACCCCTTGTCAGTGTAAATGTTTTGCGTGTGTTAAATATAAACTTCCAACAACACTTGCACGTCAACGGTAGGTGCAATAGAGAGGAGACGTGTGACGTCACGTTACCATGGTAGCAAAATTTTTGGATCTTAAAAATCTAGATGCCACCATGGCAACAACTTTAGTTTTATTGGGAAAAGGTTAGGAGTTGACTGCTTAATAGAATCAATTGACCCTTAAACTCTTTGACTTGTCATGGCGTGTTCAGTATTGTTGGTTCTCACATGACGTCACTAAAGATTTGAACTACAATCGATCCCACTGAGATTAAGCCTGCGAAAACAGCCGTTTTCTCCTCGCTCTTCGCCGCGAGGAGGAACGTCTACGACTTAGCGACAGAAATTCCATACTGATGACGTAAAATCTGTCCGGAATCCGGTCATAAGCGCTGATTGGACGACGAAGTAGTTACATTGTTTTAGCTATTGTTTACGAATGACAGACAAAAGACAAAGGGCCACAAAGTCAAATGTAAACGCGATGACTCTAAACAAAACAGTCAATATTAGTGGAATATATTCTTCTCTAGAAGAAGCATTTGAGTTTTGCTGGAGCTCGTTCGCAGAACACAACACTTTACCAAATATATTATACAATCATTGATTTACGTCATCAGAATGGAATTTCTGTGGCTGAGTCCCAGACGTTCCACTCCTGGAAACGTTCCCAGCGGCGAGGAGCAAGGTAAAAAGGCTGTTTTCGCAGGCCAACTGAGACTTTACTTTCATGATGTATTAGAGTAGCTGAAAACTAATTTTTATACAAATTTTCACTACGAATGGGTTCTTGGTTTTGTGATAGAGTAAGCTTGAATTTCTAAGCTTTTGCGTGACGCGGCATTTACATGAGAGCCGATAGTTGTCATGTAGGTTAGAAAAGCGATTTTTTTCGGTATTCATGTACTGGAGAAAGTATTCCTTTAATGTTTGTGACTTCTTCGAGAGATAAATTCACGCTTTTGAAGCAAAACTCGGTGACAGATGTTTCTGTTGGTTTCCGGCCGCCATGTTGGTGCCCATCCGGATGGGCGTGTCTCTCTCTCATGCGCCTGTCTTGCTTGCGCCCACTACTTCCAAGCGCCTGCTACGCAGGCTAAACATTTTCTCCGGATATCTCGTATACGAAAGATTGCTCTAACTTGATCTTGGTGAGGGTCTTTGTATATTTACCTCCTTTTATTTCCCAGATTCTGGACTTTATGTATTGAACGGTTTTGCTTTTTATTTTGATGGATTTTGAACGGCATGGCACTGAAAACCAGCAACTTTTCACTTTCAATAGAGACCTTTAGATTCGAGGACGAGAATGACTTCGAGTACGACATCACAATTGAAGACGAGAATGAACTGGTAGAAAGAGAGGTTTTCCCACAGTTAACGAGTGAATCCTTCGACAATGACGACAAACTTACCTTGAAAAGCTTCTTTGCCTTTTGCAGTGTTGTTTTTTTTTTACGAGGACAAACGGAGGAAAGATGGAAAGGACTTCTAGACAGACACAGTGTCCGGTTTCCAAAATACTCCAGCGTTACATTAAAGAGCTAAAACTTACAGTTCTCTTAGTTTTGACCGAATAAACTTTGTCAACGTGGCGAATTTCTTTTTACTTTCTCGGAAAGCCTTTGTTATGTGCTATTATTTTCGTGCGCCAATAAAAACTTTCTGACTGTCAAATCGTGCGTCCTGCACTTGTTTCCGGTCCCCCAAACAGGAAGAAGCTATATAATAAACATCTTATTAGCCTCGTTTTTTCGGTCCGTACTGTAAATTACGGATCCTCGTTTTTTTCCATAAAAAAACTCGGTCCGTAATTTACAGTACGGACCGAAAACTCGGCTAATAAGAGGTATTTAATTCTCAATAAAAAATATACACCCTGTAAACTAAGCTTCATTGTACTTTTTTATTACCAGAAAGGCTAGCACGGTGATTCATGTTTCCGTTACTACGACATTAGTGAGTTTAGGCCACTGGAAGGCAGAAAGAAGACGACGATAAAACGTTTTTGCCGTCGTCTTTCCTCTCCCGTCATGTTGCGTAAACCCACCATTCTCGCAAAAACTCGTATTAGAATGACGCTGGCTCTCACGTTTTCCCGCCAAATTGATCCTTGAGGAAATCTTGTCCTTGTAGTTTCCATCGTCTTAAAATCTAAAGGTCTTCACTATCAGTGGACAAAATCCAATTGTGTTACCATTGAAATGAAAGATCATGTACATGTTGGGCAGAATTTTTTCAAAGTATCATCTGTAGGGGTTTTTTGTAAGTAACAATTAATTTAGAAATTCACAGACAATAAATTAACATTTTAAAATTCAAACATAGATACATTTGTTTATCTGCGAATTTTTAAATCATTACTTCTAAAACTGAATTCAAAGTAAAATTGTTAATGTTTTGGGTTGACTTCCGTGGATAGGTTAAAATATTTTGATCAAAGCGTGTCAAGTTATTACACTGTTTTCATAATTAAAAGAAGGCCTGATCCTATCAATCAATTGACCAAGCTGATTTCATGGTCGTGTGAATCTAACGGGTGCAGTTTGCAATGGTTTACTAACCTTATTTACTAAAAGAAACAGTGGAAAAATGAAAACAACGAGCTATCATTTTCTCAATAATTAGTGATTCTCCAAATAACTGGAACCTTGTTCCTAACTTGGAACCACACTGACTTAATTTGGAAATATTTTCAATTCATCTTAAATTCCTACGAAAAATGTACATGTACAATAGTTGGTACAGTTTATCACGGTAATGAAAGAGTTTATTTGTCGTTACTTTTGCTTTAAAGTTTGTTCATCTGATGTACTATGTATAAGTTCATAATACATCATACGTATATCATGTTTTGCCATATTTACCATGGATGTATTACCTACTGTAATGTCGGAACAAAAAAAAAGACATCATTTAAAAACCTTAAAGTTTTGTAAACGTTTTCATATTAGCTGAAGTTAATATTTCGAAGCTCAGAAACTAATAAGGAAAAAATGCGTGTATATAGTTTTACAAACGCTCTGGAATTGGGGACTTCAATCGCCTCATATTTTTTTGCTTACTTTTATATTTACCAGTTATTCAGCTGCCGTTGGAGGATAATTAGCGAAGCTCGTGGGGAAGGTTATCAGATACCCTAAGCATTTTGTGCGAGCACAATCTCAGCCCCAGATAACTTTTTTTTCTTTCAGGCTATTTCAAAATGAGAATTGCTCTCGCGATTGAAATTTTTCTTCTGGCCATTTGTCCATTTTCTGTGGCGAAGAATAACCTTGAACAGGCAAAACACGAATTCACAAATCTACGAGGTGATTTAGCGGGCCCAAAAAGGACGAGTGATATTTTGTTTCTTTTGGACACCTCCGGAAGCTTATCCTCATCGGACTTCAACGTTGAAAAGAAATTCGTCACGAACTTTCTAAACATGATAACAGTAAGTATTGAAGCAGCCAGAGTAGAGGTCATACCTTTTGGTGATAAAGCAAGCCGATACATAGACGGAGTCTCGAGTCCCTCCTCGGTCAAGCACAAGTGTCATCTGAACGATAGACTAAAAAATATGTCTCAGAGCATCAATGGTTGGCTGACGAATACGAAGGACGCCTTTAAGCTGGCCTACGATGTCTGCCTTGGGGCATTAAGCGCTTACAAACGACCCTACTCCTTTGATATGAGAACAGTTGTTATCCTCATAACGGACGGCTATGCGACTGTTCCATTTAACGATCCAAACCCTGTCAGTGATGCCCGGAGACTCTATGAATCGGGGAAGGTGGAGGTCTTTGCAATTGGTGTCGGATACGTGGGCGTGTCCTACATTCGAAGTTTGGTGAAAGATCCAGCTAAACAAGCATTTCATTTGCAAAACTTTAACCAGCTACAGGAGTTGTCTCTCGTCCTTAAGGGAGGTAAGTAGAATGAAAGATAAATTTCCAGTTTACCTCATAACAAGCATGAAATGCTTCCCGCGAGAGCCATATTATGGCTCTTGTTCCCGGTGATAGAACTGTAAATAAGTACTCAGTACAGAGTGAAATATTTGTAATATATGTGTAAGATCAATTATTGTATCTCTGTCCGTTAATTATCTATTTCACTGATACCATTTCAATGAATTTCAATAGATCTTTTGTTACCTTCAGGGAGACTACTTGTAAAAGCCCGTAAGTGTTTCTTTAGTCTTCCTCCCAAATTTATTACATTGTAACACACCGTATGTACTGTATAATATTATGGGAAATAATAAACTCAACTCAACTCAACAATTATTCCCAGGGGTACGCAACGACAGTTTTCTCCAGTTTTTCTCTCAGCCTTTTTAGGCTATTCAGAGCTATTCAGAGTACTTTTAGATCTCCAGAAAAGCATTCTAAGCGGCGCTATAAAATTTGTATCTGTTTGGTCACCCTAGAGAAACTTGAGGCTTTTCGAAATTTTGAGAGCTTCAGTATCATTTTCCCGAAAAATTCTAGATACAATTTAACGTTTTACGAAAGTGAAAATTGTTCTAACTCCCTTCTCCGTCAAATTTTTGACTCCGAAAATTTTAGGTTTCCTTTTTTTACGAAAAATAGCCTATCCTGGGGAGTGAAATTTGCAAAATTAAACTTTAGAAAATCCTAGGAAATTTATTAGATGATAAGCTTCGAAAATTGTACATGAATGGAACAGTCATAGCCGTTCTCAAGTACTAGAAATTTCCAGGCAATATTTGTCTCGCCGAACAGATATTTTACCGAAACTAGTCGTTGGGTGCTCCTGAATTCTTAGAGAAGAGAAAATTATAGCTATCGATCACGCTGTCAGTACAGCAGACCGGGGTTCCAAACTAAAAACTAGAAAAGGAACTAATACGTCACGCAAATATGAAGAGTTGCTACCAACAGGTTAAAATAATCATTGAAATACTACGGCCCTGAAACGGAAAACACACGTAAAACCCAAAAGGAAACAAAAACGGGCAAAATTGTAGAAGATCTTAAAACTTAATTTAGTATTCCCTTTAATATCTTAATGGAAATTTTACGGCTTTTTAAATGATTTCCAAAGGGGAAACTTAACCTTCAACTTTGGCATGATCTATTATATAATTATCTGTGAGTGTCGCATTGACTTTCCTGCAGGTTTCCCCTGAAGTGCAGGCTAAACTATTTTACTTTGGTTTTACTTTAACACCAGCAACTAGAGAGCAGACACTTGAGCTTTGGGCGCTCGAGGCTTGGGTGCGTCTATGTTTTTCAAGGAGGGCGCCTTGTAAAAACGATTTTGAGGACAAAAAAAACCGACAAATCGTTTTGCAATCCATAGAGACTAAGCTATATGGACTTTTTCTGTCTTTACTTTTTCCAGATCCGAGTCCAAGTGGCTCATCATATCAGCCTGCACACTCCCAAAATTGTTATTACACGTGCGACTTAAAAGCAACATGTGTCTGTGACGCACTATTCGGGACTCACAGATGCTGGTGTCTGGAAGGATACGTGGGATCCGGACACACAGGAAAATGTCGCAGTAAGTTTACAACCAACAGTATGAATAAAAATTAGATACAAATATTGAAAGATTTTTTTGGGGGGAGGGAGGGGTTGTGTATGATAGGCCCGTTGATCATTTGCCTCACAAAAGGTTAGTCACCTCGTTACATTGCGACAAGGGAGGACAGCCAGAAACTGTTGTGGCCACGTGTCGACCGCAGCATGGTCTTCATCATGGTGACGATTATCAGAGCGATCGGCGCATTCGATCAGAATCATTATTAAAATTAAAGAATGACATTTATTGATTATATTATGTGGGCTGCTGAAAGGCTATCGTTCTAAAAATATCGAGAACTTATCGGAACTTTTTGGAAAAAAAATTTAAAAAAGGATTACATTAACTAATCCTTCTTACAGAACAGGTCAGTAAACTCACAAATTTTATATCAATTTCTAAATAAATTTTTTTAGACCGGGCTGGTTAATATAACGTGATGCTATGGTGGAAAACCGGCGTGGTTAAGAATTCAAGTTGGTTCCAACTATCTCAGGTCGAATCTGTTGTTTAAAGATTGACAATTGATCACAATCGATACAAAAATCAAATTTTACTGATATTTACATAACATTTTTCTCAATTCCTATGCCTATGAGCGGAGCTTCCTTATAAAAGAAGGCCTCGGTAAAACGAGCGATATTCTTCGCCCCATTATGAATAGTAAAACATGAAAAGAAAAGAACTTGATATAACGAAACTTCTCATTAACGAACATAATTTACCAATCCATTATCCCTTCGTTTTAGCAAGGTTTAAAGAATTAGGGACCATGCTTTACCTTTTTAACTCCCTGACTAGATTTATTTTATTGTTGTACAGAAATCGAAGACAAGAAAACAAAGTGAACAATTGGCTGACGCCTCAGGATAGAGTACAGCCGAGGAAACTCTATTTGTTTGTATTAACTGAGAGTAGTTAAATGCTAGTAATGGAAATGGAACAAACATGAACAAAACAAGCTTTAATTTAACTCGAATAAACCTATCTTATGAGTGTCACTATCTGGGCGATGCAAAATACCGAATAGGAAGCATGTAGCGTGTGTGGCCAACCTTTCGTCTCACGTGAGGGAATCCAAGACAGTCCTGGATTCTGGATTTGAAGCCTTTGGATTCCGGATTCCGCGCAGTGGATTCCAGTCTTTGTAAGTGAAAATTGTATTCTGGATTCCAAACTTAAGTGGGAATTCTGGATTTCTTGAGCTGTATTCCGGATAACAATGCCAAGGATTCCGGATTCCACAAGCCAAAATTTCCCGAATTCCGCAAACTGGATTCCCTTACATGGGGTGAAACCTTTCAATGGGCTGGGGGAGGAGGGGCAGGGGAAGGGGGACATAAAGGGGTTGCTTTTTATTGGGCGGCAAGAGGCCTGTTTCTTCCCTTATCACCAAGTAGCATAATTTATGTTCAGAGTTCCGTGCTACCCGTTTACAATCCTTTTCCGAGGTGGTCGCTTACGAGAGCTGTATAAATGAATTCGACGGCCGTCATAGACATTGCCTTTTATTAAATATGTGTATGCTAATAAAAACAACAACAACTTTATTGACTTTATCTTCGACATGAATATTTCAGTACCAAAACAATGACAAATGAAAAAAGTAAAATAAAAGTAAAGTAAGAAAAAAAGGAACAATTAAATATTATCATAAAAGAAAAATTACTTGGCCATGTACGGCTTCTACGCTACTCGTATGGTAAGAAAGTTTAATTAGAGTTTGGATGCATAACAATTTAGAATATTTTCAATATAAGAGGCACTGAGATTTATGCTTTCATCGTACACAGACATGATTAAAATACTACTTTGCAAGACATGTTCGTAAAATTACTGTTTATCGACAAGAGCCATTTTATTATTATTGCGTCCTATTATGGCTCTTGTTATCGAGTATAGGCTCTCCAAGAAGATACCCCTTATATGAGAATGTGATGAGTGGGTACATTTCAACAAATAGTGGAATTCATCACCAATTTCGGATCTATAACAAGGGGGCAAAGCCTCTCAACTCTGGGTATCTTCTTATAGCGCCCAGATTCAATAGATAGCAAGTGGCAAGAAATTCGCATTTTGGTTTCTACCACTCTTGTCTTAATGTTATTTATTAAATCAAGATAAGATTCAAACTGACTTCGTTTTCACTTCACTATACAGACTTAATTTATTGCCAACTGAGGAGTCGAATTTATCCTTGTTCAGACTTTTCGACCAATATTCCTGGTATTCTTTAAACAAATTTCTTTTAAACATTCTAACCAGGCGAGGAAATGTCCTGTAGTCAAGATAGATAAAAAAATCAATAGGCTCTAAGATGGCTCGACTAGCATGGATTTGTCAGGGCCAAGTTCAGCATTAACTGCGCCGCCAGAAATTTTCATGTAAAGGAAAAGATTACTACCTTTGACAGCTTTACCAGACAAAGATGGAAAGTTGTTTGAGCGCTGTCATGTTGACGCTGACAGGGTAGGAGGGAAGAAAGAAAATCACGAAAGAAGGAAAAGGAGTGCCCGCAATATATAAGAACTGGTATATTGAACCGGTATGTTCACTTGTTGTCCTATCAATTCCTATGACGTCATCGATGTTCACGTATTCCTGCCCTCGTTAATGAGATTGCTGCCCAAAAAAGTTAACTTGGTGCGCCCTATACTACGTTTCAAACGCTGGTAAACAACTTGAAACGCCAGCTTTCGACAAGGTAAGAATTGGCTTTTTANTATGTTCACTTGTTGTCCTATCAATTCCTATGACGTCATCGATGTTCACGTATTCCTGCCCTCGTTAATGAGATTGCTGCCCAAAAAAGTTAACTTGGTGCGCCCTATACTACGTTTCAAACGCTGGTAAATAACTTGAAACGCCAGCTTTCGACAAGGTAAGAATTGGCTTTTTATAAAATCATCTAAAAGTAGAAATGACCATCAGCGATGCGAATTATCCGACCATATTTGTCAATATATAAACTCAGAAATTAAAAATCAATAAATAAATTTCCAGTTTTGTACATGTGCTTCATCCCCCCCCCCCTTCCCCCTTCACCCTTCACCGACGCAATACCGCAGTTTCCTTTCTGACTTACCCCTTCATTAAATTATCAGATTTTTTCTTTCTCTTTGTGAAAGACGACTTTAATGTTTTTTCTTAAGTATTTCAGTCCTCTTCGCTCAATTAGGACAAATTTCTATTAACGTATCACTTAATATATATAACCGATTTTTTGAAAAGCAAGCTAACGAAATTTACAGTCATTAAAGTGAAAACCGCGTCAAAAAACAGGTTTGTTAAGCCTGAGAAGCTCCAAAATCACAGTAACAAAGGAAAAGGAAAGGAGAAAAAGAAAGAGCGTGGAGAAGGAAAGGAGGAGAAGAGAGAAAAGCAATAGTTACAGTCTTACTTTGAGAAAGAAAAGAAAAGAGAAAAGAAAGAAAACTGTTGCAGGGGCGGATCCCCCCCTGAGATGACCTGCGGTTTTCTAATACAACCTGACAACTGGTATTCTGCAAAAAAAAAAAAATGTGGTTTATTGGTGTTGAAGAAGAGCAAGAGACGAGTGCACCCCCTCCTAAAAAAAATCCTGGACCCGCCCCTGCGTTGGACGCAAAAGGTCCATTTGGCGATACCGTTTTCAAAAATCCGAATCAAAAATCGAATCAAAAATCCTAGATATGTATCAATGCAAAAGCGTGGCTTATAGTAGCAAGCATATAATAGCATCCACTACATAGAAGCTAACACCAAAAAAAAACTATGTGAATTTTTAATCAAGGTTCAATATGATACTACCGGAAAGCAAATGTTATTTTGGTAGAGCAAAACAAATCTCGAGGGTTTTCCGCAATAAAAATAACTGAGGTGCTCGTTTCAAATTTTCGAAAACACTTACTTAATCTTAGCTTGTGGGCGTAACTCGGATTAATTTTCAACTCTCGATATCTGCAGTACAATTGATGTTAACTGTATTGATATCGGTGCATTGATGTCAGGTTAACTGTATTGATATGAAGAATTTACACGGGGATTTAAGCCAAAAACGGGGAATTGGTAGTAAACGGCTTGCAACAGGAAGCCCTGGGAACGATGTTGACAACAGCAAACAGTTTCGGTACTTAAATATAGTTTTAAACTATTATTTTCGAATCGTTTCTCACGTCTGCTAGTTAGCGGCTGTCTATAAAGCCTTCAGCACCTGAAGTCAAGCCCGCGATATTATATTCGTGTCCCAAACCAATAAAACGACGGCCGTGTTGGTGTCCCAAACCAGTCCTCCTTTCTCTTTTTTACGCTTTCTTTTCTACTTAGTTACTGGCCACGTAAGTGAAAACGTGCTATTGAGGGTGAACAGGCACAAAATATTTTGCACCCCCAACCCCCCTACCCCTACCCCTCCTTACCGGCTTGGGTCAGTGTGGTAGTGAGTGGTAGTGTAGTCGTAAGGCCGAAAGAGATTAGGTTTCGAAAGGTCCGGGTTCGAGGTAAGGGTTTTGCCCTGGGTTGCGGTTGCGGCTTCTGGCGTTCCCTTTACAAAAACAGCCTCAAAGAAACAAGCACGCAGTTTTTCAACAAGCTTCATCATACTTTATTGTTAAGAAATACAACAACTAAAATGCGACCAAAAATACAATTACACCATAGCCAGACACGTAAACCCCGAAAACCAAGTTAATTTGGAAAAATAGGGACCGACTACCCCCAAACAGTGCTATGGTGACTTCTTTGGAGTTTTAAGGCCTACTGTATATAAACGCGGAAAAAAAATAAAGTTAAGGTATATAAATGAATATTTTGCTAGGCTGAAAGTAGAGAGAAAACAAAAAGAAAAAATTATTCTAGGGGTGGATAGTCGGCGATGCTGTGCTCTAGAATAGCGCAATTTGAATATTTGTCGCCGTTTTAAAGTGCTCCAGCAATGATATTAATTAAGGCGCTTTCGCTCGCAATACAGATATTAAATTATTGTTTATTGGATCAATGTAAAGGGTGAAAGCTATGAATCCCTGCCTTTCACTAAGCAGACTGACGTTATGAAGTTTTTTTTTTGGAGACAAATTCAGATCAGGCCAAAAACTCGCTCGGAACCTCCGAAAATCTTCATGCATTAGAAGGTTATGGCAATTTATGTTACATGTTAAGCTATAAAATCAGCGTTTGTGGCATTAATTAAGAAGAATTCAGAAGTTCCAAGTTACTCTCTTATTTTCATAGCCGAATTGATAAATTCAACATTACACTAACTGCATGCAAAAACTTCCATTTGTAAAATCAAGCTTTCTTCCTTTACATAATGGCTCCTACATTTGCTATATATTTCAAGTTCATTTATCATGAAACTGATAATGAAAACAACAAAAAACGGCCTCTTTTTATGGTCTTGGGTTAACTCTTTCACTCTAAAAAGCGTCTTACAGGAGCGAATCTTAAGGGGGAGGGTGCAGGGGTTGCACAACCCCGATCCTGAGATGACCTGTGGCTTTCTAACACAGTTATATACAAAATCTGCAGTATCGTTTGATATGTATTTTCAGCAGTTCGCATTATGTTATTGCCTAGTCA
This sequence comes from Porites evermanni, assembly GCA_942486025.1. Taxonomy (NCBI): domain Eukaryota; kingdom Metazoa; phylum Cnidaria; class Anthozoa; order Scleractinia; family Poritidae; genus Porites; species Porites evermanni. Next base: position 540,893 of record CALNXI010000094.1, read on the forward strand.
AAAGCCTTCTTCGATTCTTCGTATTCGCTTTACAAAATTTGTTTATGTCACCAGTCAGTTACGCCATTGCTTAGTGGTGCACCCGCTTCCTGACAAAAATCCTGGATCCGCTCCTGTCTTAAGAACTACACTTCATAAATATCTATTTACTCTCCTTACGTCGTAAAATCCTCAATGTAGAAAAAGGTGTTGCTTAAACATGAATAACAGTTTTATTTGTATGTGACCTCACAGGATTTGCTACTTAAAGTTTAAGGTAAGAGCTATAATTCTTTTTTCTTAAGGCTTTGAAAGAGTTCGATCATTTTGTATATAGACCGCGTTAAACCCGAGTTATCGATTTCTTGAAGATATTATAGCCTTTCAGGCTACTCTGAATTTCGAGTTTAAATAAAGTTCATCTTCAGTATAGAGACCCAAGTTCAAACTCACTGCGGTTTAGAAATAGCCAGTTTACAGAGTTAAATATAGCATAAAAGCTTAGGAGATGAACAAATTGTCGAAGTGAAACCTTATAGAAGTGAAATCCGATTTTTTTTTAATGATGTTTGCTGGCGAAAAGCCTGCGAAAGCAAAGCGCGAGCTTGGCGAAAAGCAGTCTGTTTTAAACGTGGGTCTTACATATTAATCATTATCATTGGTTTCTCGTGCCGCAGTGACGTAGAGTAATAGAAAGGGTAGCGTACATCAACGCTCATCCTCCAATACGATGTATGAATACACCCAAGCTGGAAGCTGTTGGGACGAAAACAGAAGATACCTCAATTGCTTGATTTTTAAAGAAAAATCTCCAAAGTTTATTTTTTTTTCTTTTGCTGCAGAGTATTTCTGTCGTGTATTTCAGGATGTAGCCTTAATTTTGTCATGGAGGCAAGTGCGATCAATGGCACAATAATCCATTTGATGGAGTTTTGAATTGCAAGGAGTCTTAGTCTAGAACTACGTAAACCGCGTTTTTTGTCCTTCTTTTGCAGTCCACAGCTTTAATAAGTAAAGCAGGGAAAGCTGATGACTGAGTCAAGTCAAAACCTCTAGTTTAACGCGAGACACATTTTTAAAGGTTAGCTTTCCTCACTCCTCCCGTTGCAGTTTTTAGGTCTTTGC
>CALNXI010000095.1:10868-33815 GCA_942486025.1 Porites evermanni
TGTATTTTCGTTTTATTTTTTTTTGTATTTTTTTTTATTTTTTTTTTGTTTTGCCTTCGCGGCCTGTTTGTTTTTTTTTGTCTCTTTTTTTTTTTTTTTTTTTTTTTTTTTTTTTTGTTTTTTTTTTTTTTTTTTGCTTTGTTCTTGGAGGTGGAGATTCTCAGGGTTTTTTTTCATAGTTTGTAATTCCTGATGGAAAATCTATTTATAAACTCAAACCTTTCACTCAAATAGTGGCCAAAAAAAAAATGTTCTAAAAAAAATTAAATTTCTCTTTGTAAAACAGCACTCTATGCGATAGTTGTGTCAAAGAGATTTCATTTGAATAGTTACACCATAGGATTTCATCCACAGATGAGTTAGAGTTAGAATGACAAATAATCTTGCCATAACTTGGTCTAGGTGTAAAAGGGTTACTGTAGATTGTTTCAGGAGAATTTATTTATTAATCATTTCATTGTAGAATCCTCAAGTGAATAAAGATTTTGGACGGTGGAGACCAGCAGATGATTTGGCTCTCATCACTGCAATCCAACAGGTAAATGACATTAAGAAGCTCTTTTTTACATTGTGACTGGGAATACTGTGAACACTTGAAATATCTCAGGAATGTTTATTGTGTTATGACCAAGCACAGCAAAGATCAGGACACGCTAACTGGCCACAAAACCATAAACTGGTTAATGTTCTTGCTTGCGGTGTAGTTTTCTCACGCCTGATTGGCTTTTCTCTTGCAAGACAATAACATTCCAGAAATATTTCTGGTGTTCATGGTTTTCACGGCATGACTGTTAGTTCGTCTATCGGCAAGTGTGTTTGATCGCTCAAAGTTTATCAGTGCTAAAAAAAACTTGTTTTTTCAGCTTGTCCTTTGGGCACGCGGCTCTGACATTTTGCATGTCAGGGGTCACCTCTTGCTCATGTTAGTTAACAATGTTGTTAGAGGATAACTTGCCTAGATCCTTACTTATTGGGAAAGTAAGCTTTGAAAGTTATTTCCCAGCAAGAAAATCAACTAGCAGACGGGACTTTTTTTCCAGCCCTGTTTATATTTTTCTCTTGTAGACAAATGACCTGACTGCTGTTTACCTTGGAGTGAAGTTCTCCTGTCGATTCAGTCAGAAAGAAATTCAAGAGAGATGGTATCAGCTTCTCTATGATCCCGTGGTGTCTAGGTTTGTTTCTCTTTGTTTGACATACATAAAGCTTATTAATTTTTTTCTTTGAGTTCAAGTACAAAGAAACATGGTTTAAGTTGTATGGAAGTTCAAAATATAAAAATAATGATAATGAAAAGTCCTAAAGCTACTAAAAATAACTTTACTGAATCAGCAACTTTGGGAAGATCTACATGTACCTTTAAACTGAATGCGAGATGTTTTTTGCAAAGCACAAGTGTGTGCATTTAAGAATTACAGTGAAACCTTTGTTAAGCGGACACCTTCGGGACCCCCCCAAGTGTCCGCTTAATAGAGGGTGTCCTCTTAATAGAGGTTTGTAAAAATTGCTTAGTGTTTGTTAACGATTAACATTCAGTGGTTACTCTGTACTGTGATAAAGTTCCATGCTGTTAAGAAAGCTATCCAGAGTTCAAGTTCATTACCTTTCATTACGAACTTTGACTAATTTGTTTGTAAATGCAAAAACATTAACCGACTACAGTGCGTTTTTCAAAGACGTAATCCAATACTACTATTGTCAATTCAGTCCGGTGTCCGCTGAATAGAGGTTTTTAACAATAGAAATTAGAAAAATACAATTTATTTTAGTGTCTGCATCTGCTTAGTAGAGGTGTTCACTGAACAGGGGTTCGCTACAAAGGGAAATATAAGATGTTAATTTCGGGACCCGGCTTAGTGTCTGCTTAATAGAGGGTGTCCGCTTAATTGCGGGTCCACTAAATAGAACTTTCACTGTACAGTCAATTCCAGAAGTGGACAATCTTGGAACCAGGGAAAGTATCAATTTAAAGGGTAGCCAGCATTGCAGGCCTTTTCTTTTGGGTGCACACAAATGTTGATGCTTAATGCTTGCATTTAACTGCCTTGTTGAATTTAAAAAAAGTCAAGGAGTTTGGGTGAGTCAATAATTCATTCCGTCAATACATAACAAAAACCCTCATGATGCACAAATGCAGGTCCTCCTTAGCTGGCACCTTCTAAGTGTAGATTATTATTTTTTAACCCAAACTATTTATCTGCAACCTTGTCCAGACGTCATATCCAACCACAGTTAAGATTTCGCTGGAAATTCGCCACTTTCAAAACGAGAAAGAAACTGGGACGAGTTAACTCTTTCAAAGGCTTCTGGGACTGCTTTTAGGGACAGGGGAAAAATTGGCCAATAGCACGACCTCAGTGAGCACGATCCCAGAAACCACTGCGGGACACATTTTGGCTTATTTTGAGTTATTGCGCGAAAGTTAGAGCGGGAGCCAAAAAAATGGGGGCAAGAAAGGGGTGTGAGGAGAGAGTTTTTTCTTCTCCCCTTGCCTTTACCCAACTTGTTTTAAAGCGCTAACTCCTACATGTACCTCAAGGGCTCGTATTAATTTTTTACTGTATTTTTCTCTGTCACAAAATCAAAGATGGCAGCCACAGTAATACAAGCATAAACAACCAGCTTTTGATTGCCAAAAAAATATGTCTGCACGCAGCTAGCCTTTTACATTTATACAGAAGGTGTCCATCATTGGTTGATTGATAGTGCACCATAAAATGCAAACCTCTTGTTAATCATTGGTGGATCCAGAAAATTCAGAAAGGGGTGGCGGGAAACTTAACAGCTCTATTCTACATACTTTTTATTTTTCTGAGACAGAATTCTACAAAAATGATACAAAATTTCAAAGGAAAAGGGGTGGCTGCAGCCCCCTTAGCCCACCCCTAAATTTGCTCATGTTAGTGTTATTGTATAAGTGCCTGTCTTTGCCTGTGTCTTATGAGTGACTTGAATGTGAGTTAATCATACCTATCCACATATCTGTATTCTCAGGTTGGCTACAACTGCAATTAAACAGCTTCCCCCAGACATTATAGCTGAGGCGCAAAACAGTGCACTTTGGAGCAAGGATGAGGAAAACATCTTAGCCAACGTTCCTGCAGTATGATGACAGTTTTTTTGTTGTAGATATTTTTAATTTCCTAAACCAAATCAAATTAAGTAAAGTATGAATTATTCCTTTTGCTAAACTAAAGCTGGTTTTGCGCATTTGATTAGTATACATAGTATTCTTCTTTCTTCCAGAACAGTCCAGCTTCATTAGAATTATTCCAGGACTTGTTAGGTAAAAATCCAGCAGTTTTTCACCAGTGTCGATCAGCCAAGGCTTTAAGGAATCACTGGCTTCTTATGCGACAATTTCAGCTCCTTTCTGATCAAACAGGTAGGATCATTATAATGCAGCCTTTCCAATCCTTTTTTGCAAGAATTTCAATAGCTGACGTTCATTATATTAAAATGCTTACATGACTCAGGGTGTTAGGGTCAAAATTGCAAATTTTTCACGACTTCATTGTCTCACAATTTCCAGAAGAGACTTGAGCACAAAGAAAACCAAACCAAATATAGAAAAATGGCCAGAAACCCTCGGAGTCATGTTAGAATTTTAATATATCGAATGTGGGCTATTGTGGAAAACTGAGTTTACATGTAATATCATCCCAAATTTTTGTGTTTCGTTCCCCCACTGACACAACACAACAATTTCTTTGGAAACTAAACCCTTGAGTCAGTCAGTCAGTCAGTCAGTCAATAACCAAGACAGCAACACAGTTTCACTCAATCAGTCTGTCAGTCTGCCAGTCTGCCAGTCAGTCATTAACCCTATAACCCAGTTTCAGTCAGTCAGTCAATTATCAAGACATTAACCCAGTTTCAGTCGGTCAGTCAGTCAGTCAGTCAATAATCATGACAGCAACACAGTTTCAGCCTTCAGTTAATAACCAAGACAGCAACCCAGTGTCTGTAGGGCAAAGAAATTAGAAATGCATTTCCCCCATTTCTTTACTGTTCGTGTTCTGTGGCTGCAAAAAGTTTCTTGCAAGAAACAAGGATACTGTATATCACAGGAAAAAATAACCGATTCCCATTTTTGGATATTTTAGGGTATTTAAAGAAATACCCACAAAAATCCCAAATTTGGAAGAGTGAGACAAGTCCCAATCAGGGAACTTGGTTGGGAATTCCCTGGTTGGGACTTGTCTCACTTTGCCAAATTTGGGATTTTTATGGGTATTCGTAAATACCCTAAAATATCCAAAAATGAGAATCCGTTATTTTTCCTGTGTTTCTGACATATGCCATCAATGAGACCTCAGTTGGATTGAAGCTGGGCAATAAACTATCGGCACTTATTCCCTATAACTAAACTTGTTTTGTCTTCCAGTTTCCACAGCAGAGCATGCCATGAGCTTCTCTGATGCTGAGGAGCTGATCAATGATGCAGAACTACTGTAAGTACACAAACATGTGAAAACGGATGTTAATAATTCATTCCCTCAATACATACCAAAAACCTTCATGGTGCAAAAAGGCAGTTCCTTAGCTGGCACCTACTAAGTGTAGATTATTATTTTTTAACCCAAACCATTTATCTGCAACTTTGTCTGGACGTCATATCCAACCACAGTTAAGATTTCACTAGAAATTCGCCACTTTCAAAACGAGGAAGAAACTGGGACGAGTTAACTCTTGCAAAGGCTTCTGGGACTGTGTTTAGGGACAGGGGAAAAATTGGCCAATAGCACGACCCCAGTTTGCACGATCCCAGAAGCAACTGCAGGACACATTTCGGCTCTAGTTCCCTTCTAGCCTGCGTAGCAAGCGTTTCCAATCGAGTTATTGCGCGAAAGTTATAGCGGGAGCAAAAAAAAAATGGAAGGGGGAAGGGGAGGGGAAAAGAAGAAACTTCTCTCCCCTCCCCCTCCCCCGTCATTCCTTTTTTTTTGCTCTCGTCCCAACTTTCTTGCCGAGCTCGCGCGGAAACGCTTGCTATGCAGGCTAGTTCCCTTCTAGTTTCTAAAGTTGCCAACAATAGTCAGTCAGTGCCTGATGGCTGATTGTTATTTGTAGCCGTGCTGTGTTGTTGTCTTTTTGGTAGTAGATTTTAATGGTCTGGTGTTTTTAATATTACTGTTTGTTTGATAAACTAGGGAAGCCAAGGATGACAATTTGGAGCAAGAGCTTTCTTTAGCTGACAAACGTAACAAACGAGAAATTCGTCTCTTAGAAGGAGAAATTCCGCTTTGGCAAGTTATTGTGGAGAAACTCAACGCAGCAAGTAAGTTGGAACCTCAGTGGAGATTAGGGATGCCTGCTCCTCTTGTCGCCCGCAATTATTTTACGTCATTGGTGACTAACACTGTGCTCATTTTCTAACAGCAGGTACTACAACTGTGACCCCAGCCAGTGAATTTGATTCTCATACCCTTGCAGTACTTAGGGGCCGGCTGGTTCGATACCTCATGCGCTCCAGAGAGGTAAGCTGTTTTTTCATCAAAATTCTCAAAATAGAATGAAGATGATGCGGCGAAAGTACCGATAAAAATGAAGCTGTGATAGTCGCATTCAAATAGTAATATTATTTAAGCAATTTCAAATTAAACCGAAAAAAGTTGAGTGGCTTCAATGGGTTTCAAACCCATGACCTCTGCGGTAGCGCTCTAGTGCTTTACCCAATTGAGCAATGGAAGACCCAAACATTAGGAGCCGACCAATTTGTTGAGTTCATCTTAACCAGTGAAAGAATGAAACATGGAATGAAATCGATGTTGTGAACCGCGGAAATACAAATTTAAGTGAAGATATGATCATCGCAGTTTTACAGTAATAGCAATTGAACGGTAACTGGTTTTTAAACGTGTTAAAATGAAATGTGTTAATTTTCCGTCTGCAAAACAGATTACTGTTGGAAGATCTACAGCTGACAGCCATGTTGATGTAGACCTGTCCTTAGAAGGACCAGCCTGGAAAATCTCAAGACGACAAGTAATTCAAGTTTCTCTCACTTTTTTGAAACAATTCTGGGGCTCGTTTCTTGAAAGTCCCGATAATTAACTTCTCGGAAAGCTGTTGTTGTTTACATGTAACATCGAGGTTTCAATAGTTCTACGGATAATGTGATGAAACTGTCAGTTAACACAACAAAATGAACTTGTCTGTTAGGTAGGACTAGCACCTATATTTTTCAGACTTTGATTTGAATTTTGGATTTCGGGCCAGAAATGTTACCGGGACTTTCGAGAAACAGGCCCCTGGTCTTGTTAAGTTTGTCGTTGATCCATTTATTTTGTCCTGTGCAATATCGATCATGGTAAATACATTGTACTTTAAAAACTCAGTAATAATTTTTAAAGAAAATACATAGGAATCAATGGTGTTTTTACATCATTTCTTACCCAAATTCACCCCAAATCTGAATGTAAGTGCAATAATGAGTAGATTTACTTCAGACCTTTTTGAAGATCTCCAATAAACTCACAGTTTGTGCTTTATAAAGTCTAAAACACTCGGCTCTGCCTTGTGTTTTAAAACTGATAAAACACTCCCGCTCGGCTCTGCATAAGGTTTGTGTGAGTAAGTGGTGTCTGCCTATGGGAGCTTAAAAACCCGAAGAATCTCGCTAAATATAGATCGCACCCATCAAGAGTGTCCGTAGCCTCCCACGCAGGCGTTTTTAGGGGAGCTCGTTTTTCATCCCTCCCTGTGGGGAGGGATGAAAACCGGGCTCCCCTAAAAACGCTTGCGTGGGAGGCTAGAGTGTCCGCGGCTATGTGCGGAAAGGGTAGGCTCGATTACCAGTCGCTGTTCGGGAAATGAGCCCGCGCTCCTCCTCTCGTGGCGAAAGAACGAGGAGAACGAGAGAGTGACGGGAATCTAGCCGAACGGGAGTGATCGTCTACGACAGTGTGTAAATGCAGATTTTGTATAGGAGTTCAAACTGGATTTTAGCAAGGCGACCTTTCTTAGAGCTGTCCGATTACGAGAGGTTAGACTGTATTTTGAACATATTATATCAGCTCTCCTTTTTTGTCCTTCCTAGGCGGTTATCAAACTGCGAAGTGACGGTGAGTATTACGTCATCAACGAGGGGCGCAGACCGCTGTACATAGATGGTAAGCCCGTCGTCGTGGGAACCAAAGCGAGGCTCCATCACAACTCTACTTTTGAGGTAAAGCGTTAATTTTGTGGAATACATCTTCTTAATCTATAAACATGGAAGATGCCTGACCAATATTTTGGTTTGGGATTGTGCGAGGAATTTTTTTTTTTTAAAGAAATGCTTCCCCCCTCCCTTTTCTCAGCCATTTAATAAGAAAAAGCGTTGCCCTCCCTTGGTACCAAAGGCCCGTTTTCCCGCTTTTCGCAAGTTAAGTTTACAGCCGTTTCCTTGGGAGCACGAGCGCTTCACCTTCAATGCGGCTTGGTCAAGTACAACCCGGCACCATGTGTTGAATATCAAATTAAGTTAACGCCCTTGAACGCACTTTAATTTCTTTTCTCCAAATCGTCCTCTGCTGTCGGTTACACACTCAAAAAAAAGCACTGGGTGTGAAAATGCATCTTAACTTCATAGCAGCGCTTGGTTCCATATTCATATTTTATCGAGTTTTGCTTGCAATATAAATTCATAACTACATAAGGAAAAGATCAACATGTTTTCCGCCCTTGGTACCAGGTTAAATCTTTCCTGAGTTTGTCAACTCCTTTATTTCGTTCCTCGTACCAGATGACGAGGAGACCATTACTCGGAGCGGGTATCTGATGTGTTACCCGCGGGATCTGGAAGGGTATTTCCGGAATCCGGGGATTTGACCAAAATACAGTGCAGAATTCGGGAAACGATTACTGCTACCCGGGAAGTGGGATTCGCCAAAATTTGGGCACAGGATACGGGAATCTCTCGGGATTCTCGTGAGAAACGGTCAGGAGTGCGGGATCGGGACCCTCTTTCCAGACCCCATGTTACGGCATTACGGCATTTTCATAGACTAGTTTAGAAACATAACGTTTTTGGTGATACCGTGGAGAATAGAACTAAAAATATTGTGTGCACCTTCTTCTCAACAGATTTGCGGTCTTCGCTTCGTGTTTCTGATAAACCAAGACATTCCAGGAGCGACAAAGGAAACAAAACAAGTCACGCCCTCGCAGCACGGAAAAGTCACTTAGACCTTGATACCATTCGATAAGCCAGGAGCCCATGTACGAACAAGCAGATCAATGTGCTAATGCGTCGACTTCCCCTTTAGGAAGTTTGAAGTTTCAAGAACACAATTTTTCTAAGTGACTCTGTATATAAATAAAGAAAGAACTAAAGCAATTTTTTGTATTCTGTGTTTCTGCGTCCGGTGTACTGTAGCGCCGGTAACATCGACAGTGCTGTCAACTGAAGGTCTTTTTACCTTCAGAAAGGAAAGGTCTATAACAGCACACAGTTGATGATCAAGTGTCTGCATCAGCGCCCGGGGGGGAGGGGAGCACTCCCATACATTACCTATACGGGTATGTGCCGCCCAACGGGGTCGTGATTTTGAAGCTCCTGGTTTAGAACGGGGTACCATTTCAGAGGCGTTTTCTAGAACGGAGTGTATAAATATTTCGAACGCACGAAAGCTCCAGTTTTGTAAGCAGCCATTTGAAATTATTCAAGGACAGATTGCTTTTAAAAATACGGTTCAAAGCGTTAACAAGCAAACTGTTATACTCTTGTTGCACCCTGGAACGGAGTACAAAAAATTGGCCCATTTCTAGAACGGGGTATCAGTTTTAGGGCGAATTCTAGAACGGGGTATAAAAAATTGGCCCATTTCTTGAACGGGGTATCAATTTCAGGGGAAATTTTTTTTAGAACGGGGTGCCAATTTGGAGTCCGGAGCGGCACATACCCACCCGAAAAATACCCAAGTGCCCCCCCGGGCATCAGCGAGGTTGACTTTCCATGAGAATCTGTTGATTGGGCAAGAAAGAAGTGTCCGTTGTCCGCATTAAGGAGTGTCCGTATTAAACGGGTTCAGGAGCAATAATCGGCTCCTGAAGGGTTAAATTTTGAGAAAATGAAAGTGCTTTCATTCCCCAGGGAGCCGAAGAAAACGGTCCCTACTAATAACGGGGTGTCCGTATTAAGCGGGTGTCCGTAAAGCGGGGTTCGACTGCATTCAGAGGACCCTAGAGCCAAAACCACACAGAAGCGCTGAATTGATGTTGTTGCAGAGCTTCAAATTAGTTTTTCTATTTGGATGTTCACCGGAAGTCGTACTAATTCCACCGAGAGCTGTTCTTCCTTTTTTTTCTTACTTCTATCAAAGGTTAGCCTACAGAACAGTCGTTATTTTTTTCACGTTTCCGGGCGATCGAAGCTTAAAAGCTGGAAAGCGCCTTTCCCCGTAGCGCGTGTCCCGCGCTTCTCGCTCGCTTCGCGCCTGCCATCTCTCGCCCGAAAAATGCGAAAAAATAATACAAACTTAGAGCAAGGGGCACACATACACCAACCCACGGCAACAATAATAATAAATAATAATAATGCCTGTTCTGCGGGCTTGTCAAAGGTATGTGAAGTCTTTTCCGCTATCGCTGGTGATTGCTACCAAAATTTTTGACCTTCGTGCGCGCGTGCGAAGCGAGGGAGGATTAGTAAAATTCCTTATAAGGAAGAGATAGTGGGCAGTTTAGAAAACTCGCGGTCACCCGAGCCAGCATTCCACTACACTATCGTGTAACAAGTTCAAAAGATTCCCTTGAGTCCAACTACGCTGTTGTTTGGAGGTTTCCTCACCCGCATGGCCTCATTTTGAACATTTTGAGTAGAATTGAGTGGTTTGTACCTTTTTAATTGGAAAGTGCTATATTGTTGTGTTTTACTTCAGTGGTTTTGGCACTGACAAATCACAGCAAATATCAGTTGTGATTTGCACGAGCAAAAGGTCAACATGGATTGTGGTTTTGATATCGACAGCGCTACTGTTGCCTGAAGTTGTTATTATCTTGAAGAGCAAAACATAGCATATCCAAGAAAGTGCAAAGAAAACAAAATATTACGAGGTTAAGGACATGTTGGAGACAGAGGCGAACACTGTTGATAAGCTCAATATCGTTTGACCGTTTGACCATCATCATGGCGCGAGTTACAAACCCTTTGTAAACACACTACTTCATTTATATATTGCGGCTTCTGACACGGAATATCAATTATGTCTCATGTTCCTCGTGGATGTGGATGGAAGCTTTTCCTGTCTTATTCTCGAAACTTTTTACTTGCGTAATTAAGGGTTTTCTTTTGAAAATGTTTCACCCACTTGAGGAAAGAACTGTTCCACTCACGAAACGTGCATGTTCTTATTAATTCAATTAAACTTTACTGCCCCTCTCTGATAGCTGTAAGCTGATAGAAGGTTGACAAAAATCCTGAATTTCTTTTACCTAGTTCTTCTGTATATGCACGTGGTCTAATGTCTACGTGTGTACAACTTTGCTGTTTTTCCTGCTGTCTGTAAAGATCAAGATGATAATGTGATGTAGATATGAAAACTTCACTGCTCCTTGAGGCTAATTTACAATTTGTAATAGAATTTATTTACAATTTGCAATAACATTTTTTAGTAGAAAAATAAGCTTACAGCTATTGGATTATATGTCGTATTGGAGGCTAAGAGCTACGTTAATTAGGAACTTTCTAGCTCCCCTTTGCTGAAGGCTGGTTTTCATAAACAATGTAGGCATGCTTGTGGCCTGGTGAAAATCAAATATCAGAGATGAAAATGGGATTGTAGGATCAGTAGAAGTGGCGTCAACATTTTTCTTCCAACTCTCCATGTACAACTAATATGTATGTATGGCTAATAAAAACTACATTCTGGAAGTCACAAGTACATGGTATAAGCAGAACAACAAACCAATCACAGTTGTCATTCTCATGTGCTGTGATTGGTTTGGTTCTTCTAGTCAGTCTTGCCAAATCTCATGACTTTGTGATGAGGCTCATGGTGTCACAACATATCTCACACTCTCACAACTTAGCAACTGATTGCTCACTTTTTGGAACTGTAGGGTTTTTTCTACATTAAATACAGGTGTATCAATAGATAGCCAGCTTAATCCAAAGAAAACGCTTAGCAGTCGCATTTGATTACATTCTTTTGGTCTACCGCGACTTGCTGCTGCCACCTAACGTGTAGACTTACTGTTTCTCTCATTGCAAGATGGCTGCCAACAACAAACATAGAAATTACAAAACTTAATTCATAAAATTGATTGTGGTGTTTACTCAGCGTGCAAAGAAGTGGTGTCCGATAGCCCAGGGTTAGTGGATTTTGCTATCAGGCTAGTGAATTCTGTTTTTAACTTGCCCAACGCGCAAGTGATTTTTTTTAGGAATTCGAATAACAGAAGAACTGTGAAATCAATTCTGCTCGTCAAAAAGCTTTTGGGGCTAGTTGAAATGACGCCTGGGCTAGTAAATGCTAGTTCAGCTTGCCTGAATGGCAAACTGTAAAAATGATTTCCTTCGCACCCTGTTACTGCTCCAGCTTTAAAGTGACATGACTTGTGATTTCCAATACCCATAGTCCCTGCTGGAAGTCCTCCCACTGGGAAATTTGGGACTTCTTGAGCACTACTTTTTACCCATTTCTCACTACTTTTCCTGGCTCTAGGTTTTGAATCTCACTTTTCTTTTCCTTTTTGGGGTTGGTAAGTCTGTCCACTTCTGCTTGCAACTCCAACAATCTGGTTTTCACTTGACAAACTCCAAATCACTAGACCATAATACAGTCAACTCTCTCTTAACGGACAAAAAGGGACACCTAGAGGTAGTCCCAGCCTTTCTTTACTCCCTTAATTGAACTCTCTATAAGATGGACATCTCTCTAAGACAGACACTTACTGCCTATCCCAAAAGTGTCTGTCTTAGAGAGAGTTGACTATAGATACAATTACACACGCTGGAATTCAACCTTCCTTTTAATAGGACAATGTATTACACGATGGCATCATTTTACCAAAACTATCAGAATTCTTTAGTCTGTTGATTTCTTTTCCAAATTATTTTTTCAAACCTCAGTGGGATTGTACAAATTTAAATACAGTAAAACCTCAATATAATGATTCTTTATTACAGTGCCTTCAGTATAATGAACTATTTATTTTTCTTTACCCCTGTTATCGTAAAATATATGAAATGGAGTCTCGTTATAATGAGACCATAAAGCAAACATTATTTTACCTGTCCCTGGGCCTTTTGTTACTTTGAGGTTCCACTGTAAGAAAGCAAAACCAAATTAATTCTGGTAGTTGTAGTCGAATGTCATCATCGTGAAATAGCCCTTTTGCTTGTGCGATGTGGATGGACCCTTTTGCACATGAAAACTGAAAGGCATGAAGCAGAAAATGCTCTTGCCCCCCACCCTGACAGGTTTCCAGTATAAAGTCAAACCTCTGCAAAATGCCCACCTTGGGGTTTGAGGTAGGTGGCTGTTTACAAAAAATTAGAGCTGTATTTCTATTTTTTGATTACTGCAGAATAATCAACACATTGATGACTTGTTCACTGATTTTTGTGATGGAAGACTGTTAATATCTCTTCTTGAGATTATTTCTGGAGAAAAGCTTGGGAAAGTTGGTAAGTTTTTTAATTGTAATAACAATAATAATAATAATTATTATTAATACTATTTAATGAAAAACCATTGAAATGGTGAGGCCAGATTCAAGTTACTAAAATTCATACTTGGCTCTGAGGCTGCAGGCAATAAAACAAAAGTAATCTCATTGAGATTCAGGGAATAATAATTATTCATTTCTTTTGTTTTATTGCCTTGAGCCCCTGAGCCAAGGGTGACTTTTGATAATTTGAAGCCCACCTTTTTCCTCAAAAAAAAAAAAAAAAGGCCAAAAAGCTACACGTAAAGTACTGAGAGCCAGAGTAAAATACTGATACATTACATACAAATCCTGATCTTTGTGGATGACTCACAGAAACTCTGGAATTTTAAAAGTCAAGACTATCAACTGCTTTTGAGAATAAAGCAAAAATTAAGGACCAAATGGAAAAGGAAAAAGTGAAAGCTTGGAAATAGTGTGATGCATGCATATGCATGCATTTAACTTAATAATAATTTTTCTTTTACAATGTAGCTCGGGGCAAGCTGAGGGTACACAAGATCGAAAATGTGAATAAAGCACTGGAATTTCTTCAACGCTCGGTAGGTTTTGATTCTTAGCTGGTTTCTGTATCTCATCTTGATCAGGGTTGTCACTAAGATTTCAAGTTGCTGGGTAAACACAACAATTAGGCGGGGAATCAAACGGCTAGGGATTTCTTTCTGTTCTATTTTTCTTCTATTTTCCGATAAAAGTAGCCGGGGGTTACTCTCTTAGTAGCCGGGGAAAATCCCCGGCCCCCAGCTCTTAATGACAACCCTGTCTTGATTGTTGATTATATTGCAGAAGCTTGTTTGGTGACAAAAAGATGTTATATTTTATTCTTCACTGTGAAAGGCCAATCAAACTCCTAAAAGGAAAGGGAAGGGCATGTTCTACTGAAATCCAAAGAATCATCAGAAAATATAAAACAAAAGGGGAATTTCCTTCGCAATGAAGACATTGATATTATTTCAGTTTTCGCAAACTAACTGGCCCCTAATGCTCAAATGCCGGATAATGCCATTCACTGGATAAATGACTACTCAGCAGATATATATTAGGAAAGCCGAATGCGTTATCCACTAGATGGTGATTTATCCAGCGGATAGTGTTATCTACCTTTTCAACAACTGGGACCAGAAGTGTTGTGTTCAGTGTGATAAAGTTAAATCAGAATTTAAGCTATTAAACCTTTAGTCACTAGCCTGTACTACTGTGCAGCTCAACACTTCATTTACTTATATCAACAAGCAAATTCTCAACATTGTTCTCCATGCATTTCTTGTGGTACTCATAAGGAGAATTTGTTTTGAAATTAAGACATTTTAGCATTGGTGTTAATCTCCTTTATTCTTATCAACTTTATTGTTTTATTTTCACAGTTATACTTTAAGGGGAAATTAGATATTGGTCAGACTCTCTTGGAGTTTAAAGGACTCTCAGTACTTTCAATCTTTTTATAATGTTTGCAGGTAAAGTTGGAAAGTATTGGGGCAGAAGACATAGTGGATGGTAATGAGCGTTTAATTCTGGCTGTCATTTGGATGATTATCCTGCGATTTCAGATTGCAGATATCTCTTACCAGGTAAAATTTGTGTAAAATATGCTTTACACAGACAAAGGGCACTTACTACAGGTCACAACTGATGGGCCAATTCTGCTAACCTACTTGTACAGAAGACTGTTTATTTGTTGTTTTAATTTTAGTTTTAAAATTATTATATTTTTTATGATATTAGGATGAAATGTCCAAGGAGAAGAAGTCTGCCAAAGAAGCTTTACTTCTTTGGTGTCAGAGAATGACAAGAGGGTAGGTTTTATACTAACGTGCAGTGAATATCCCAAGGTGCATAGATTAATAAATTCTTGAATTCCTTTGATACTCAAAAAAACATAACACACATGCTATAACAACAACTTTTTTTTACTATTAAAGTGACCATACAAAGTACCAGACTATAGGAAAAAAAAGAAAATATTAAAACTTAACAATTAAGGTGTGTGTTCCTTTGTTATGATCCAGATCATGATTGAATGATGTGACAATGTGTAAGCAAAGTTATGTCACACGATACAGCTGTAGATGGTTTTGAGGACCTTTGGGGTTGGCAAGTTTACCTGTTCAGGGCTTCTGATATTTCGTGGAAAAAAAAGCAAAATTTAGCGGGATTTTCAGGGGGAAATTCGCGGAAAAATCAGCTAATTTTGCGGGATTTTCATGGAAAAAAGTCAAAATTCGCGAAAAAATCAGCCGATTTCCGGGATTTTCCCGGGAAAAAAGTCAAAATTCACGTACAAATCGGCTGATTTCGCGGGAGAAAAGTCAAAATTCGCAGAAAAATCGGCCGATTTCGTGGGTTTTTAGCGGAAAAAAGTCAAATTTCGAAGGAATTTCATGGGCAAATTGTTAGAAAAATCGACCGAATTGTCACGGGAAATTTTGTGGGGAAAATTTGCCAAGAAACATTCAGTAAAAAACAGCCTATTTTGCTGGATTTTTGGGGGGAAATTTCCCTAAAATCGATCAATTTAGCGTCAATATGACCAGCGTTGATTAACGTTTTTTTTAACAGGGATAATCATTTGCTCTTTCAACAACAGTTCGCTTGAGAAATGAGCGAGTGCTAAAGCTATTAACATTATGGTTAGTGCCCAGTTTTTTTGCAATGTTCGTCTAAAAGCGCCTGGTATTTTTGGGACGTTGTTTACTCGTTGCAGTGATGAAGTTTCAAGATAAATTTGGACGTTTGGGGTGAATAAAACAGGTCCAATAGCCAAGATAAGTATTAAATATGTTTTGCCGACATGTATTTGGAAATATTTCTGGCGGATTTCGCAGTATTTCACTTTTTGGGAATTTCGCGGGATTTCGCGGAAATACCTGTTTTTTGGCGGGTCCACGACTGCGCGAAATATCAGAAGCCCTGCCTGTTTCTGTTGTTCTATTTTCTTAGTTTCTTATACTTGTTTGTATTTTCACAGTTATCCTGGAGTTGATGTTCAAAATTTTACTACAAGTTGGAGAAATGGACTGGCCTTTAATGCTCTTATTCATAAACACAGGTGAATATCACCTTACTAACAAAAGCAGTTTGAGTGCCTGTACAAATAAAGTTCCAGAATATTACTTTTACACATATTTTTAACTACTCAGAAATGAAACTAGATGATATTCAAGACAACACCAATTAAAACCTAGTGGTGAAAGTCTTCAGTTTGACTGATGGATAGACCATTTCCAAGTTTCAAAAACCCTCACTTTCAAAATGAGGCTGAGTGTAAAACCTTTCTTGTGAGAATGGGTTTTATTTGCATGAGAAAAATCATTTTTATAACAATAGCTTCGCACTTAGCCTCGCTTTGAAACAATGGATTGGGACAACTCAGAAATTGCCTGTTATCAGTGGTCGTTCAAGTACTAGGTATAGTAATGTATATGGAGTTGGTAGGGCTCTGTCTGGTCCTGTCCAGTCATCTGAGACAAGTAGATTCTCTTATCAGGAAGTACATTGTAACTTTTCATGCTCACTTGTCCAATGGGCAAAGACACATGTAAGTCATCCTCTACATTAATCTTAAATATGGAGAAGGGTGCAACAGCCCTGGGAAAGCAAAATAAATTTGCCAGCTGCCTGCCTAAAGGACAAGCTGAAATGCAAGTTTTTTAATCCCTGGGTGGGATATAGCTACAATACTCTTCACAAATCGTTGAAACAGAAACTGTTTCTCTTGAATTTATTTTTTCGAAAATGTCTTACATTTTACTCTTCACACCTTTCTTCTAACTCAAATGTGCCCCTCTCCTTCCCCAATGTTGAGCCATGCGTATTTTGGAGCACTGAGACGACTGTAATACCCAAATCAACATTGGTGAAGCGCAAACGCACTCAAGTATTTCAAGATTTTTGACAAGAATTGTAGAGTGTAGAGGTTCCTCTGGTTATGTGCAATGTGTAAGGAAATAACCTACATGTGTTATTAATAATTTGTTGGATGTATTTTGCAGACCTGATATTATTAACTATAGCTTGTTGCGGCCCAGTCAACATGAAGCAAATCTGAACAATGCATTTAATATTGCTGAAGAAAGTCTGGGAATTACCAAACTTTTGGATGCAGAAGGTAAATGCATACGTGTTGTTACCATGCTCTTTTCACTTAAAAGTAGATTAAGATAGAAAAGTCTCAAACTTTATTTTTAAAAAATATTGTGTTGCAATACCAGCATTTATAGCTCTATCAAGGAAATTGATTTTTATCTTTAAAATTTAAAGGGAGAAACCTTGTTTATGTAGTATTTAAGTGTGTAATTTAATCACCTTTGTTGATTCTTTCTTCAAATTTAGATAGTTGACCTAATAGTATTATAAATTTAATTTTTTTAGATGTGGATTGTCCACGACCAGATGAGAAGTCCATCATGACATATGTTTCAATGTATTACCAGTATTTTGCTAAGATGAAAAGTGAAGAAACTGGAGGAAGGCGTATTGCTAAGGTAAGACTAAAGAGGGTTATTCTATTAACAATATTTCTTGCTATAAATTCACCCAAAATCCAGGCTATTCCTTTTTCTTTACTCCTGTTTTGAAAAATACAACCAAAGAAACAAACAAATTACAAGTGTTTTCCTGCTTTTAAAAGCTGGTATAAACAGACTGTCTAACCATTCTAATCACATTAGGATTCTCCCAATTTTGCTTTGCTTGCATGATTAAACGATTGGACAGTGTGTATAAAATTTACAAACATCATGGACAAAAAAAAGCACTCTATTTGAGTGTCAATGTATTTAGCACGGAAGTACTAATTGGGGATGCTGTTTTCTATCTCCTACTGCCATTTTACATGGTCATCTGAGCCATGCGAAGGTCTAGCCATTTGTAGGGCAAAGGTAGTACCTTCATTTCTCAGTTATTTTAAGACCCTGAGCATTGGTCCGGTCCCAGGAATTGAACCCATGACCTCCTGCTCTGCAGTCAAGTGCTCTACTGACTGAGCTAATCCTGCGCGGTCTATTAGGTTATTAGAGGTTAACCCTCTTTAACTTGAACATCTAACTCTGTTGGCAAATTACTCACCAAAGAGTCTAATATAATGAAAATTGATAAAGATTTGTTTTTGATCAACAGATAGTAGGAATCTTGATGGAGGTTGAGCAGATGGAGAAAGATTATGAACGGATGGTCTCAGATTTATTAAACTGGCTCAACTCAAAAATTCTTGAACTTGGGCGACCCTTCCAGAAGTCTATGACAGCAGTTCAGAGAGAAATGGCAGAATTCAAACATTTTCGAACTGTTGAAAAGCCACCCAAGTATGTTGATTTACATTGTTTTATACACAGTCAAATCCCGTTAATATGGGCGTCTGTGTTTAGTGGGTCGTGTTATTTAGGTCCCAGCATGAGCCCCCATAGCCTGTGAGCAAGCTCTCCGGGGCGCTCTATCAGTGGAGTGGGAAGAGGAAGGAGAGCTTGCAACTACATCCTCAGAACTTGAATTCCACTTCCAATTCCCCTGTGGCTCCCTGTCGACTAAGCTGTCAGATTTCTGCCAATCAGCGCAAAGCGGAAATGAGCGTGAATATAAACAAACATTGAAAAACGCGTGCCAAGGGTAGTGATGTCATTACTAATGTCATCTTCGTTGATCAGCTTTTGCGTAGACCTTTTCAATGCAGATATTTAGATACTAGAGAAGTAGTTGCAAGCTCTCCTTTCTTTCACTGCCCTGCTGCCAGAGCACCCTGGAGAGCTTGCTCACAGGCTGGAGCCCCCAGGGGCTCATAATACTATTATACAGATTGTGTCACTCGCTTTCAACTTATTATTAGTTGAAAGCGTGAATCAATTTAAAAGTAAAATCTCAGTTTAGTACTTTAGACATTATCTAAGAACGATGCATTAAAAAGCATTCTACTGGTTTGTTCCCTTCAGGCAAGTAATATTTTTAGAAAGTGGGGTTAACTAAAATTTACTTGCCCATGGGGCTGGTGGATTTCAAATGTTTTTCCTGCCCTGGTCTTTTTTGGGATTTGTGACTGACATTGCTGTTAAATATAACAAAAAGGAGGTTCCTGTGCAGCAACTTAAGTGTTGAATATAATGAGCAATTGTAGATGAAATGCTGTAATTTTTTTACTCAGACATTTCAGCAATGCTGCCTTCACAAAGGCCTCCTACAGCTGCAGTAGCTTTTGCATTTTAGTTAACCAATTTTTTTAAAACTCTTTCTCCTACTAGATATTCAGAACGAGTGAATATTGAAGCTCATCTCTTCAGTTTGCAAACAAAACGCAAAGGTAACAATCAGCGGCCCTATGTCCCACCTGAGGGGAGACTTGTCATGGACATTAACAAGGCGTGGCAGATAATGGAGAGTGCAGAACATGATAGGGAAATGGCTTTACGCCAGGAATTGATCAGGTAATGACCAGGTTTATACTAAGGAAATGGCAAAATATAGTTACATTCTTAAACCATTCTAGAAGCAACCCCAAAAAAGTCCTATCCAGTAGTCTTGCTGGGCAAGTGAGAAAGTCATTAAGATGAGCAAGAAGTGGCCCCAGGCAAGCGAAATGTGAGAGCTGCTTGCAAAAAGGACAAGCTGGAATTCAAGATTTTTTTGAGCCCTAAACAACCAATAAAATACTGATGTAAATGTTTTTGCGTAGTGGAAATTACACCTATCTGAAACACAGTTAATAGAAAATGTGGGTTAATACACCTGTTTATGCCCAAACCCAGTCTTGGCTGCATAGAGAAGAATGCAAAATTTCAACAACCTTTTCCTTCATTTCTCACGCTCTTTTTGTCTTTCCTTCATTAATCTATTGTTGGCCCAGTTCTCTGATACTGTGAGAAAAAAAGTCCCAAACAAAGATGATGGTTGCAGAAAATTTGCACTTAGGAGGTTTTTTTTTTTGTTAAAACTGCATTACAGGGAGAAGGTACTTACAGACCACAAAAAGATGTTATGCATTAATTTTGCTGCTATTAAAATCATGTTTGTGGTATTTCTAGACAAGAGATGCTTGAGAAACTTGCTGACAAGTTTGAAAGAAAGGTATTAATATGATGCTCAAAACATTATCTAGTAGAGGGTTTTACTTCTGGTTTGCTTTTTGCAAAGTAATTTGTATGAACAGTAGTCCGGTTCCATCTGTTATTCCCTGTCCTATTCCAAACTTCCTTGTACTATTTTACCTGTATGGAATGGTACACTCAAGAGCCAAAACATTTTGTCAACAGTACAAACCATGCAGTAATGTTCAATCCTCATGTTTGGATAATTTTAAATAGCAGTTAATGACTCTCTTAATAGACAGCTCTAAAAGATTGACACCTCGGTAAAATGGACACCTAGAGTTGGACCCTTCTTTTCCTTAATTACTTCCTTTATTTGACACTCTATAAGACAGACATCACTCTTAGACAGACTCTTAATAATGGTCCCAAAGGTGTCCATCTCAGAGAGAAATTCAGTTGTCTCTCTCTTTATGGACAGCTCTACAAGACGGACACCTCAGTAAAATAAACACCTAGATTTGGTCCCTGCTATTACTTACTCCCTTTATTTGAGACTCTATAAGATTGACATCACTCTTTGACAGATGCTTAATAGTGGTCCCTGAGGTGTCCATCTTAGAGTTGACTGTAACCCCATAATTAAAAGGATTAGTAAATAAGTGACAACATCTTGCAGGCTTCCCTACGAGAATCTTGGTTGGATGACATGATGCATGTTCTTGAAGGTGAAGAACTTGGTCAGGACGCAGCCACTGTGGAAGCAGCATTCAAGCGTCATGAGGCCATTAGCACTGATATCAAGGCTAGGGTGAGTGTTCAATAATATTGTACTTCCTCTGTAACTTTTAACTATTGCTTAACCATTTCAATTCCACAAACACCAGAAATCAAAATACAAGGCAAGTCTCTTATTCGAATCTAGCACACTTAGATCAGGGCTTGAAAAAAGTCTTGTCCAGTTATCTGGGACAAGCAGATTTTCATGTTGGGCTAGGGACTCTTCTATCTACAGTGTACTTGCCCAGTGGACAAGAATCCAGGCAAGTCATCCTCTGTAAAAATCATTAACTCAGACAAGCAAGGTGTGGCCCTGGGCAAGCAAAAGGTTAGAACTGCTTGCCCAAAGGACCAGCTGGAATTCAAGTTTTTTTCTAGCCCTGTTAGATGTTGTCCACATTGGAGGGATTTGGTTTTCCCACTGGGCGACTTACAACTTGCAATAAAGACATATGGCAGTCCAGAGGTTGAATTTGCTGGTGCCAGGCTATCAGATAGATTTTTTCACATGCTCTTGAAACATGTGGTAAACCTATAAAAGGTTTAGTAAAAACTGCTCTTTTGGGCTCTGATTTGCTTTTTAGGAGGAACGATTTCAAATGGTTTTTGACTTAGCACAAGAGTTGATTGATGAAGATTACCATAGAGCTGATTTTATCAGTGAAAGGTACACAGTCATTTTATGTTTTGTTTTCTCCCTCCCTCCCTTCCCTAAATTGCCATTGTCAAAGCAACTCCCCTCCAAAAAGCAACTATTCATATTTGAAGTTTTTTATAGCTCACATGACCATTCTGTTTGGTCATGTGACTTTCCTGGCCTTTTGAAAAGATAAAAGCTGTTCACGGAACCTTGAATCGGTCATGAATGTTTTACAGAAGAACTTTCTAGTGAGGCAAATTAATTTAAGAAGGTACAAGGTCACTGATCATTGAAGATATTTTTTGCGGAAGTGGACATGTTTCAACAGAGATCTTTCGTGCCGGTTTTTTAGAACATATTGCCTTTGTAGAAGTTAATGAAAGTTTAATGACCAAAAATGGGTGCTCAGAATGATTACGTGAGCTAACAGGGGTTCAGTTTTTTTATTGCTGCAGAGGCACAGAACTTAAATTTCTCACATCTACATTTAAACCTTTTGTGCTCTATATGCAAGTTGCAAGTTTTCTTAGAGCACGGCCTTACACCTCCCTTCAGGATAAGAGATCCTGCAACAACAGCTACATGTACCTGTAACTTTGTTTTTTTCACTTATGACTGTTGTGTCTCTACAGAGAGGAGGTGATAATGACTAAGTGGGATAAGCTGATTGGTAAACTTGAGGCTCGCCGCAAGACCCTGGTGGGCTTTAGAGATCTTGTTGGATTGTTCAGAGAAATGGATGGTGCTCATGGAGACATGCAAGATATTGAGGTAATGAACCTAATTTAAGTGATAATAATAATTATTTAAGACAGGTGAGTTAACCGATACTCTTGATTCCTTGTTGTAGGCAACTGTGGGATCTGAAGATTATGGAGAGCAACTGTTAGATGTTGAATTTGTTAGTCCTCCACCCACCTATTGCACTTCAAGTTTTAGGGCACTAGCAATCACACATTAATTTTCTATGGCAATGTAAAGGTTGCACGTGTTTGTCACGAATTTTTTTGCCGTAACAAAGTAACAGATCATAACACCTTGTGTTATGAATTCTTAGCAAAACTTAACCTTCCTTTAAACAGATCTTTTTGTAAGAGACCAATAGAGAATACGCAAGTAATAGCTCTGTCACATTTTTCTTACAAAAACATTTTGCTGTCTTCTTCTTCCTGTCCTGGCCCCGGTTGTTGAAACGTTGGATAGCGCTATCAACCAGATAAATCACTATCCAGTGGAAAAGTATTACAGAAATCAATATTGTACTATCCGCGGGATAGTGATTGTATCCAGTGGATAGCGCTATCCAACATTTGAACAACCAGGGCCAGTTGTGCAAGCTGCTTTTAAAAAAAATTGCCTTCCTGTAATAACAGGCAGATGTTTGTGTGGAAAGGGTTTATTATTTTTAAGAATAATTTTATGCTTAAGGACGCTATATGTGCTCCACAGGCTGCTGTGAGGTCTGAAGATTACGGCAAGCATCTGTTGGATGTTGAAAATCTCCTTCATAAGCACAGCCTGATTGAATCGCAAATTCAGTCCCAAGGAGAGAGTGTACAACGCATCAACAATGTTGCACAAAAGTTTATCAAAGCAAAGCATCCTGAGATTAGAGTCATAAAGGAAAGACAGACACTGCTTACCCAGGCTTTTGAGGTAACCAAGTTTTGATGAAACTAACAACGACCATAGTTAATGGAGGTGACTGGTTATGAAGCCCGGCAAACATCAAAGGAGCAAACAAAGATGCCAAGATTTATGTTAGAAGGTCCACGACCCTGCACAATCTTTTGTTTTGCGTTCATACGTTATGCATGAATTACGTAACCAGCACGTTTCTATTGGTTAGTTCCTCAGTAC
>CALNXI010000095.1:34777-92067 GCA_942486025.1 Porites evermanni
CATCAAAGGAGCAAACAAAGATGCCAAGATTTATGTTAGAAGGTCCACGACCCTGCACAATCTTTTGTTTTGCGTTCATACGTTATGCATGAATTACGTAACCAGCACGTTTCTATTGGTTAGTTCCTCAGTACATAGTAAACAACTATTGTGTTTTGTGCAGGGTCAAGGCCAAAAAAGAGAACAAAAACATACAACAAAGAACTTTGTCGGGTTTCATAACCATTCCCTCTATTAACTATGCAACGACAGAGTGACTGGACAACTGACATTTTGACTAACAATAAACAACTGTTAAACTGTGACAAAAGGTGAATCAAAAGGCACCAATGACATTTAGGGTCTTCATAGCCAATAACAGCATGGCTTAACTGACAGACGACCAATAACATCGCGACTTAATTGACCAGTTAAGCAGGGTGCAAAGAAAGTCAGTTTTACAGCTTGCCATTCGGCAAGCTGTAGCTAGCATGTACTAGCCTGAAAGAGGCTGAGCAGGATTGATTACAGTTCTTCTGTAATTTGAATTTTCCCCAAAAAAATCGCTTGCCCATCGGGCAAGTTAAGAATAGAATTCACTAACCCGACAGCAAAATCGACTAGCCCTAGGCGATCGGACACCATGCACTTTCTTTGCACGCTGTTAAGTCAATAAGCAGAGTTTAATACCATCAACTGACGTGATACAACTCAATTTGGTTCTGAAGATGACTAACCGCACAGGTTGTCAAAAACAACAGTCCTATTCAATGGCTTGCTCTCCCTGACCATCATGCTCCACCTTCTTATGAAATGATTCATGGATTCAAACCTTTCACATGACAAGGCTTATACTGTTTTGACTGCATTGTAGTAGATCATGACTGTAAATCTGTAAAGGTACCAAAACACCTTAGTTTACCACCATTAAAAAAGTTCCACTGAAGAGGGTTTTGTTTGAATGATCATACTACAGATTCATCCACAGATTTGACTTGGTTTTTTTTTTCTTTGAAGGGATTAGTTCAACTGGGAAAAGAACGTCGAGCAAGGCTTGAAGACTCCTTGAGACTTTACAAATTCTTTGGTGATATGGAGGAAGAAGAAATGTTTGTGAGGGAAACTGAGAAAGTTTTATCATCTAAGGAGGTTGGAAAAGATCTGATAAGCTTGACAAGACTCCAACAAAAGCACAAGGTTAGTTATAGAAAAAGATTGATTGTAACCCATGAAACAGTTGATGGGCTCTTCTGATTGACCCCCCCAACCCCCCCCCCCCTCCCGTCCTCCATCCTCCCGTACTCTTTAAGTAATAGGGAGTTTTAAGATACCACAACAGCGACGGCGGCGAAAACGATTGTTTGAAACTGCAGCGCGATTATCACAACTCGCTCACTTTGTCCAATGTAGGCAAACTTTCCTGGATTTGAATTCTTAAGAAAGATATTCAAGTTTAAAGAGAGAAAGAGAAATTCGTCGTCATATGTTCATGTTGTCGATAAAACGGGAAATTAGTCGCGCAGTGACGGCAAAGAAATGTACGAAAAAGCGTGATGCACGTGCCGAGTTGTTGTTTTGCTAACCTAAACCTATTGCGTTCTTGACGTTCTCGTTGCCGTCGCCGTAGTGAAATCTTAAACTCCCTATTGATTACTGTATTATACTGTATATACATGTATAAGTCATAGACCAATACTTAATTTAGTCAGGAATAATTATACCCAAAACCAGGGGTGCTCACCATTTTACCCAAAATGCAAAAATTTTCAGATGGAATGTTAATGGTAAGATGATTTTTGGAAATTCCGGTGGAACAGTGAGGACCACATTTTGAGATAGTCCTTTCGTTCTGGTTTGTTTAAACTAATCAGAATGTTTCTTCTTACCATTTACCCTTCTCTTGGTTCCAGTCTTACACCTTTTTAGATCTAAAGTGCCATGGAAATGGTAATTTGAGGGTCATACGGTAAATCACTTTCCATTATGCCACTACACGGGTAGGTGTGGTAAGCTCCCCTGTTCATTGTGACTGTCTTTTTCTTATTAACAGGCTCTGGAGGCTGAGATGAGTGGCCGCTTTGCACACTGTGAGACAGTAATCGCCAAAGGACAGTCTTTGATTGACAGAGGTCATTATGCTTCTAAAGAGATTAGGGCAAAGATTAAACAACTGCAGCAGAACTGGATGAAACTGAAAGAACTTTTGATCACAAGATCAGACAGACTCAAAGATGCGGCTCAATCTCTTCAGGTAAATAATCGACCACAGCCTCAACTTACAGTTCTTTTATCCCTGCATGTATTATTAATAGTGTAGTTCAGAGCTCCACAGTCAAGCAGCAAGATCTGTTGTAGTAACTTCTTTCCTTCTTATGTGCTACAGGGTATTAGGGAGGTTAAGTAGGGAGCTTTAGCAACGACGACGGCGACGGCAACCAAGACGTCAAAAAAGGTATAGGTTTATTACGCAAAACAACAACTTTGCACGTGCATCACGCCTTTTTGTACATTTCTTTACCGTCCTTGCACGACTACGACGTGAAAATGCCTAATTGCGAGTTTTATGGAGGACGTAAACAAGCGACGAGGAATCTCTTTTTCTCTCTCTAAACTTGAGTGCGGTCCTCAAGAAATCGACTCCAGGGAAATTCGCCTACATTTGCCATTTTCAGCCATTGGAATAAACGCGACAAAGATTGAAAAAACGGAAAACTGAAGTTTTCGCTGCCGTTGCCGTCGTCGATGCTAAAACTGCCTATTAACGACGAGGGCTACGGCGACAAGAAGGGCAAAAAAGCAATAGGTTTGTTTAGCAAAACAATAATGTACGTGCATCATGCTTTTTTGTACATTTCTTTGCCGTCGCTGCATGACTATGACGTGAGACTGCCTAACTTCACGTTTTGTAGAGGTCGTGAACAAAATTCAACTACCCTCTTTCTCTTTTCCTGATTATTGATAGAGTCCTTTAGAATTCAACTCCCGAAAAAGTCGCCAAGATTTGACGAAATGAACGAGATGGAATAAGCGCGATAAAGTTTCAAGCAGCGTGAACGCACTTTTTAAGTGACGTTTTCGTAGTCGTCGCCGTCCTTGTTGCCTAAGCTCCCTATTATACAGGTCAGGGCTGTCACTAAGTTTTCAAGTTACAGAGTTAATAGGCAATAAGTATGAGGGGAATTGAACAGTTGGGAAGTTGTTTTGGTCCTGTTTTCCTTTTTCCCTATGAAAATAGCTGGGGGTGGGCATCATGCTCGTAGTAGCTGGGGGAAATCCCTGGTCCTTGGCACTAGGTAACAACTTTTACAACTCCTAAGAAACTGACCTAGCCCTGTTACAACTCCTAAGAAACTGTCCTAGCCCTGTTACAACTCCTAAGAAACTGACCTAGCGCTGTTACAATTCCTAAGAAGCTGACCTACCCCTGGTACATCTTCTAAGAAACTGACCTAGCCCTGTTATAAAGCCTAAGGAAATGGAATCTTAAATCTATATTTTACCATGCAAAAGTTCTCCTAAAGTTGTCCTAGTTCGTTTAAATTGAATTGGTAACATCACAGGATTTCAGCTACGTATTAGATTAGGATGTGGTCAGGATGTGGTCTAGGAAAGGAAGGGTGAATTTCAGATAAAGAGCTTGACACACTCTGTATTCTTTTCTAACTTCAAGACATGTTGAACGTAATGCGTTGTTAAAACTGCCGTGCAATTCCAATATTTTTACTTGTTTGCAGTACATTGTATTGTCATTGGCCAATATTGGCGAATGACAGATTTATATTAATTTTTCTGGCAGTATTACTCATTGGCAAATGATTTTTACTTGCTTGCAGTATTACTCAGACGCCAATGATGCGGAATCTTGGATGACAGAAAAAATGTATGTAGTGAGTAGTGAAGACTATGGCAGAGATGAGCAGAGTGCTATGGTAGGTTTACACAACGTTATTCTTTGCAAAGATCAAATCATAAACAGTTTGAAAAGATGAGTCATCATCATCATCAAAACTCCACGCTGTCTGACCAACACTTTCTGTCTTGTGCAACCGCTTTGGCTACTGCCCAGCTCTTCCACCCAGCTTTGTTTCGCTCTTTCTCGACTGTTCCTTTCCAAGTAGTTTTTGGTCTTCCTCTTGCCCTCCGACCTTCAGGGGTCCATCCTAATGCTGTAAAGCAGTCGTTCTCACCCTCTCTCTCTAGTATGTGACCTAGCCAGTTCCACTTTCTTCGTCGTACTTCACAGCTTATGTCATTGATCTCAGAAAAGACGAGTACAGTCACATAATTCTACAATGTATGGAGTCTTCAACCATCCTAGGATCAGTTATTTCTTTTATCGTATTAAGAAGCTACATGTGTGTCACAATATTTTAGTTATACGGTGCTCGCTCTTTCTCTGTAGCTGCACCTACTCTCTGGAATTCCTTTCCAGTAGAAATCAAAAACACGCAAACTTTGTTTCTATATAAAAGAAAGCTCAAAACATTTTTGTTTAATAAATTTTAATTTAGTTTTGCATATTTCTTATACATCATTTCTTACATTTGTAAAGCGCGCTGAGATTATGTAGCTGCGCTCTAGAAGAATGTCACTATTATTATTATTATTGTTATTATTATTATTAGCTCAGCTCAGTTTTGACCAAAAAAGAAAATGTGGAACTAACAATGGCGTAGTTCCTTAAGTATTGATTTTAGTGATGAGGGATCAATGTGTGACTGTGGTTTTGTTCATTTGTTTTAAGTCGCTACTGCAAAGACACACAAATGTGATAGATGAGATAAAAGGATTTGCTGATGATGTGAATAGACTCAGAGAACAAAGCAAACTGATGGAGAGCATTGAGATGACAGCAGAGGTAACACAAACAAAAATAAGTAACAATAAAATGTGCTTTACAATGAGTACTTGAATAAGGACCTACTTACACCAGCAGATGTAACACATTTGTTGAGGAGGTCTGCAAGTTGCTTTTCCTTGCACAACAGCAAAAAGTCCTTTTCTTCAGCACTGGACCAAACATTTTTCTTTTCCTTTGTGGGCTGCTCATATTGACTCGATCGAAGAAACAAATCAGTAGTTGGCAACTCAGGGAAACGAAAACGCGTTGCAATTTGTAAACAATTTTTTCCCTGCCAGTCCCCGGTAGGCACGCGAAATTGTTCCTGCCAAACCTCAACGCATGCGTACGATGTATTCGCGTCTTATATAAGACAAGAAGGACATTTGTACGAAATTTTTCTTGTCTTAGCTAAGACGCGTCTTATTTCACACTAAATGTGCCATTTATACGGGAAGCTTGCCTCTTATTTTTCCTCCCATAAATGACCCTTTTTTCGTAAAGAAGAAACGGAGGAGATTAATGTTTACAGAGTGTCTTTATGTCTGATAAAGACATGGCTAAACTTTACGTCCAATTTTTTAGAGCAGAATAACCCCAAATCTTAATGTACCGGTAAGTGCAAGAATGAGTTGATCTATATCAGAGATTTTGAAGCCGTTCAAAACTCGCAGTCTTGTATAATCTCTCGGCTTCACTTCGAGTTGTTAAACCTCACAGTACTTGATTGGCAAATATTGTGTTATTAATCATTATTTTAGACAAAGTTTGAAGTTTATGAAGAGGAAGCAGAAGTTGAAACAGACGAGGAAGTAGAGGAGATCGTAGAAAAAGAAGTCATAAAAGATGTAGTACAAGAGATCAAAGTTCCACAGGTCAAAGCCCTATATCCCTTCACTGGACAGGGACTCAAAATGGCCAAGGGAGAGGTGGGTAGAATGATAAAATTTGACATCAAGCTTCATAAGGAGGTGGTTGAAATTAGACGTAATATACCAAGGGAGAGGTGGGAAGAGTGATAGAATTGGATATCGAGATCCATATACAGGGGGTTGAGTTTAGATTTGATATACCAAGAGAGAGGTGGTTGGAGTGAAAAAATTGGACAACAAGCTCCATATGGAGGGGTTAGGAACAGACTTAATATACCAAGGGAGAGGTGGTTCAGGTTGGTCGACATCAAAGCCCCTTATAGAAGGTTTGGTCAGATACAAAATGACGCAGGGAATTGTTGGTAGGATAATTAAGTTTGATACTGAGTTATTAAGGAAGGGTTATGTTAGAGTAGGGGGGGGGGGGTGCATACAGGTTACAAAAGCCGGACCCCATTTAAGACACTTTCTCAGCACCATTATAATCACATGCAATAAATGGCCCTAAAATTAATAATAATAATAATAATAATAATAATAATAATAATAATAACAACAACAATAATAATAATAATAATAATAATAATAATAATAATAATAAAATTAATAATAAAATTACTGTAACAACTTAGTTCTTAAAATTCGTTCTCCATTATCAATTACAATAGCATAACTTCTTAAACCACTGGCAAACAGCTTCCACTGTGATTCATTGCCCAAGTTCAGGGAGTGCACAGCTAAATTTCTGATTTTGGAAATAAGTAGTAATTAGTATTGAGGTAAGTGGTGACTGTTTGCAGTCTATTACTCACCTAATAACTGTTTCAACGTCACTTTGCTAGGTTTTCTTCTTGATAGCTAAGACTAACAAGGATTGGTGGAGTGTAAGGTATGTTAAGAAATATAATTGGCTTTACAGGGGTTCCACAATTACTGGTAAACCAATAGTTTACATTGCGGCCCACAATTAAGGACAGAAACAAGTAATTAAAATAAATATGACAACATGGTAAGAAACTCAGCTGGCCAGAGTCTAATAGATTATTTACAAGTTTGGCCGAGGAGTTGAATTTGGGACTACCATGAACAAATCCAGATAGCAGGAGGGACGCGGGCAGGACGCAGGTGGGACTAGAACTCAGGGCCTCCGCTCGGCCATGCTGCCTTCTTCACCTAGTATTTTTTTGTAGGTTTTTTTCTCTTAAGAATTTTAGTGTCTATTGAATTGCTACCCAAAGATTGTTATTACAGAAACAAAAGCTTAAACTTGATGCCGGTATATTCTCTGATTATTTTTGTTGCCTTCAGGCGTTTAACATCCAAAGAAGCTGGCTATGTTCCTGCTAACTACGTAAAGGAGATTGAAGCCAGAACCGTCAAGAAAGCTACCAAGCAGAAAGTTATGGTCCCTGAAAAGGTCAAGGTGAAACGAAGAGTGAAAAAGAAGGTTATAGTTCAAAAACAACGAGCTGTGAAAGTGCAAAAGACTCCGGAAAAGAAAGGTGTGTGAAATTGTCTTGTACCACACATTTTTTTTGAGCAACTGTTGGAACAAAAAAAAGGGCCAAATTGAGGAAGAAAGTCGATAAAACGCAGATTCATGAATCTGAAATCAAAACGTTTCAGTTTTATCGTGTATCCAGAGGTTTTTAATTCAAAGTCTAGAGTGAATATTTTGTACCCAAATGAATGTTCTCTGATTAACTGAACAGTGTAAACTCATTTGAATCCGAATACCATTAATAGAATAAATCCGGAAACATTTATGAATCCAGAAAAATCTTCTCAAGTGCAAACCTAGCTGGTAAGTTCTCTGTGTCAGGCAGCAAGTAGGGGCTCAAATAGCCTTGCGGGATATACTTTATTTTTATCATGCATTGTACTCACTATCTGTTTTCTCATTGCCTAAGAGCCTTCACTTAACTTTGGATATCAGCGCAACGTACAGATTACTTAGTTGTCTTCTCGTAGATAACTGACTAATCTCAAGGTTGTGCGAGCAGTGTATGATTTCAAGAGTTGTTCTGTGCGACGATGTGTTTGTCATTTTTTTCTTCAAAACAGTGTATAATAAAACAATTTTAAGATTCGTTTTTTGTGATGTCTGGAATGGTCAAGGTCGAGGTAAGTGTTTTAGCCTCAGCTGATAACACTTCTCGAGACCTTGATTATTCCGGATATCACATTTGCCTCATCCAGTATTTTTTTTTAACTCAACAGGAAAGTCACGTCGTCCCGTCAGACGTCACTTTACGGCTCATTTTGACCGTGATAATGTTGCAACCAGACAGGTGTCACTGCAGAATTTGTACTCAAGACTGGTGGAAATGGCAGAGGTAAATCGCATTTGTATGTTTTCAGGGTTAGGGCCTGTTTACAAAGAAGGTGGGGGACCCCAGGAAGGTGTTGTAACCCGTAACCCGCCTTTCCTTTTAACCTCTCATATGGTCACCTCAAGAAGAAGAAGATGGGGTATTTTCGTTTTTTTTTTTGCCCATTGTGATGTTCTTTTCGCTTGCTTGAAAAAAATGGAGTTCTTTCTTTTTGCGGCCAATAGTGGAAGTGTCTTTCACACGGCGTTCGCTGTAAAGACAGAAAATAGGTGGGTCCTATTTTTAAGGTACATGAACCATTCTTCATCATTATTCACCGTTTTTTTTTTCTATTTTGTGTGGATTTAGATTCGACGTGAAAATCTTGAGAACTCCATCAAGTATTTCCACTTCTGTCATGAATGTGATGACATTGAAGCGTGGATGAAAAACAAGGTTTGTCTTGATGTTCTTAAACACAACTTGTAAGTCAATGAAATGCAATGAATATGAGTTTTCTAAAAATGTCCATCAGGCTGTAATTATTCGATTGAATATTTGTTTAGTTTTTTTTTTCTTTGACCTGCAATCAGTCCGAATTTTAGCAGTGCTGTCATTCTCTTACCCAACCTTGATCCCAAAGTCTTCTCCTACTCCGGGGACGAATAAGAGAGAACACTTGAAAAAGAGGTTGTCTCTTAGTTATCTGGTTTGTGCTAGCCTTGGGCTCGGTTCAAAGTTGTACATTAACATGAGCTTGCGGCCAAAGTTTGGCCGTGGGAATGACGTACGCTTCATGTAATTGGCAGTTGAAGAGCATGCGCAGCGAAATCAACAGAACAAAACAGTCTCTCAAAACTCTTCGTGCCATACCTAAGGAATGTTTGTAGGCTGACATGGGTTGTAGACTTATTAGCTGGGTTGTGATAGAAAGGCATTAAGTTTCAAGTGGCAAAAATGTTTCGGGAATGAAGATTTATCTTGTAACACCCATTCTAAAATGGTCAGAGGAGATATGAAAGATAACGTGATCCACCATTCCTAAGAAATATATTGAGGGCGTGGTTCATTGTTGGTAAGAACAATTGATCGTAATCCTGTTTTCTTCCTTTCCAGCTGTATTCGTGCCATTGTTCTTAACATTAATTTGCTTTAAATTTGCCTCCTTTCTATAATTTTCTAACATTTTGCTATGGCAAATCAGGAAACTCAGCTTTCTCATGATGCTTCAGAGTCAGAAAAAGACATTCATGCCATCCGCAAAAATCTTGAGGTAGAGTCTTGTACTAATCTTCGATAGTTTAATGCTTTCTTTCCTTTTAATTCTCTGTGTTTCGTTTATAGATATACTGTTAAAAGTGAAATTTAGTGTGCTTGTATTCATGCTTGTTTAGTGCGGTTAACCACAGTGTGTTTTGTTTTGAGCTAACTGGTATTGATGTTTTCTTTCTATCTGTGTATTTGTGTTTGTTGTACGACAAAATAATGATAAGTGTAATCAATCCTGCATATTGCTAGTCTCCTTAGCAGCCGCTCGGGCCAGAGTAACGCAAAGCTCCCCGCCTCCACGCGTCAGGGTGGGGGCGTGGGTGGGTGGGGTTTCGGGGGGGGTGGAGCATTGCGTGACATCCGGCCTGAGCGGTTGCGAAGGAGACTAGCATATTGCAATAACATGCAATGTACATTTTAAAGCTAACAGAGTATTCAGCGACAAAGTTCAAATTACTCTGTCTGCATCTAATAACAAAAGTAACCCTAACAACTTTATTTTTCTAAAAAATCTTTCAAACAATTTTTCAGCACTTTAGTCACTAATGTCCTTCCATTAAGTTCTACGGCACTGCACGTAACTTAACTCTCTCGGTGTTCACCCCGACTCCTTTCTGCACTGCACTATAGAAGCCCATTTTTCTGTCATGAATATCCATTGTTAAACATTTTGTCTATATGAGACAAACGTGTCTCTCATTTATTTATTTAGTTATTTATTTATTTGTTTTTTAAGTCACTCACATTACATAAATATAGAACGTTAAAAGAGGTGTTAATTAAAATATAAGTTGTTGTGACAAGGAAGCCTAAGGAAGGTAGGAGCTTATATTAATAGGCTTCCTTAAGCTACATTACAAAGGCTTACTTGATTGCAGAGTATGCCGAAAACATAAAACTTAATCGACAGAACGTCTATCAATGAGATAATTTTTCAGATTTTATTTAAAAACAAATATGAAAGAGGAGGTGTTTAGGGTAACTGGCAAAGAATTCCAGATTGTTGGTCCTCGAAAAAGGATACTGAAGTGCTTAATATTAGTTCTACAAAAATGAGGTCTATACTGAGAGGCTAGTCGAGTTTGATAACAGTGAACCTGGTTACTACTTAAAAAGAGGTTATGAAAAAGCTACAGCTGGCAAAAGATTATGGTGATAGGAATACAGAAATGTAGCTAC
The DNA here is from genome assembly GCA_942486025.1 of Porites evermanni. Classification (NCBI taxonomy): domain Eukaryota; kingdom Metazoa; phylum Cnidaria; class Anthozoa; order Scleractinia; family Poritidae; genus Porites; species Porites evermanni. Next base: position 45,229 of record CALNXI010000095.1, read on the forward strand.
AGAAAAAGAATTAATGCTATATATGTTTATATATGTCATTAGCGAGTACAGTCAGGGGTTTCAATAAAAATTGAAGTAGCCAGCAGATTTGAATAGAGTAACCGACTGTATCAACGGTCCACGGTTGCAAGGGGTGTTTGGGGGCATACTCCGTCAGAAAATTTTAAAATTGCAAAGCCCTGATAAGCGATTTCTATAAGCGTTTAGCGGACTAAACTGAGTATAAAAGAGCCAGTTTTCCATTCAAGAAGATTTGAGTTTTACTCAAATTTTGATTTATTAACCACACAATTAACTCCTGCAAGCAATGAACCAATGATAATAATACTAAGTTACATACATTTCCGCGCGAACAAATTCTATTTTTGTCCATGACTTTATTCATGCAAACTATATGCTTCTTCTTCGGGGGAAAAAGTAGATAGCCGACTTCTTTGAGCAATGTAGCCGACGCGTTTCGTCGGTCGTCGGTGCTTATTGAAACCCCTGACAGTATTCGGAAACAATGCACGGGCTGTAGGTGTGAACGCTGCATTAGTGGTTTTAACTGGAAAGGACAAGTTCTCAGTAAATTAACACTTATTTCACAGGGTCTTATGACGGAGCTAACAGCAAACAGTAGTCGTATCACTGAAATCAACTCACTAGCAGATCAGCTCATTACCACGGATCACAGACACTCTGTAGGTGTGAAGAAGAGAAGGAAAGAAATCAATGACATGTAAGATTCAAGTTACAATTCCCTTGTTTGACATTAAGTAATGATCCGGGTAAAGTGGAAAGAAAGTTCTTTTGTTACGCGGCAATGTGCTTTCCCCACATGGGAATGTTCTCATTTGTATAGACCTACAGAAAGGCCGTTTACACGTTAATGTATTTAAACTCCATTTTGAAAGGGTGTTTTTTTTGTGTTAAAAGATTTTGACCAATCATACATTGTAAGAGTTGCAAACAATAGCCAAGAAAAGTTTACAATTTTACATGTTCCCCACGTAGGATTTCTGTGTTATTCAGAATAAGGCGAGATTTTGTTAAGTAAGGATGAATATATATGTTGCATTTAATTTTTTGTTTTAGTTAATTTTTGTTTTTCCTTTTTTTCAAATTCATTAGCATACTTTACCATACCCCAAAACAATAGAAAAATAAAAATTAACTGAGACAAAAAATTAACTACAACATATATATACTGCTTTATGAAGTTTTCTTAACTTTTGCTGTTTAAGCCAATCAGATGTATAGTACAGACAATAGTAAAGTTAGCACCTTTTTGCATTCCAACATGTTCATAGCCGTTGTTACTTTCTTTCTTATCTGGACCGTTACTTAATTGGTAGTTTGTTCGTGTTGCGGACGGATGCAGTCACCAAACGACGTAATACAAAAGATTGAAAAGACACTGTGCAATACCCTCACCATAATACAAATGCGAACCAACAATGGTTTTTTTGCAAGAAACACACCACATTATATTTAGANCATAATACAAATGCGAACCAACAATGGTTTTTTTGCAAGAAACACACCACATTATATTTAGATGTAGATAATTTAACTTACACCATACTGGAACTGTACGTAATTTTTATGAGCTCGTTTATCGTTGAACTCAAGATGGTGACACGATACTCACTATCATAACATGGTGACTTCAAGGTGTGTAAGTGTTTTTTTCGCCTCAAGTTCGTGCTCTTAAGCGATCAGCCTTGGCATTAAGTTCACGTCAATCTCTCTACAAAGCTTGTTTCACAAGCGGTATTACTGGCAAATAATGTTCGCTGTTTTCGTAATTTAATGGTTCTACTGAAAGACCCGTTTTATAGGTCAAGTTTCCTGCGCCAAACCCCTGAGTTTGTACAGGTAGTTACCGAATAATGTTTGTTTTTAAAGATTTTCTGTTATAGGGATTATGCGCTTTGTGCTGGTATAAAATAGAAAAGTAAAATCGTTACATGGAATTTGCTCTCTTCATTGAAAGTGGTGGTTCTTGTTCAAACTTTAAGGTGGGAAAAACTTCAACGTTTAAAGCAAGCCAAGGAAGAAGAACTGAAGGAAAAACATGGGTGAGTTCCACCTACCATTGTTTTACCGTGATTTTCTCGTGCAAGTATTTGTTTCTTGAGCTTTACACTAAAGTCACAAATACTGTGGCAAAGGATTTCTGAAGCTACGAACAGAATTGTTGAAACAGTGTCGTCGACTGGGGAGTATTTCTGAAACAAAACATTTTGAAACCTTTACCCCGCCTTTAACGAAAATGGCCTCGTTTGATATTTGCGACAGGTTTGGTGAACGGAAAGTCGTTACAATTTGTAGTTTAACGCGGGTACATTACATTTGGACATTTGATACAAGTGTTGTGAAAATTTAGATTAAAATTGGCAAATGGCGATAATACTTGAAATTAAAATAAATCTGCAATTTGGAACTTTATGGGAGAGAGGTAATTGATCCATATATCCTAACTTAGCTGCTGTTGGTAAAAAAATGAGGGTTTGTATATGGCTAGTTGGGCTTTTTATTTGGGACTGATTGGGTGAAATATGGCTTGATCGTTCTTTACCTGCCAGTGTGGAACTTTTCTTTGACTCGTGCGACGAGATGAAGTCATGGATGCAAGAGAAGGATGCTGTTCTCTCAGATGGAGACATGGGAAGAGACTTAGAGACTGTGAGAGCCTTACAAAGGCGACATCAGGTATTCAAGGAAAATAGGCTTGTAGGCAACAAAATCACGTGCCCATGGATTTCTCTGCATTTACTTTCGTTAAATCCGACAGAAGGCAGCTTCTCCTCATTACATCGTACCAAAAGAAAGGAAAATGGTGTCAATATGTTTGTAAATAATTATAAGGGATTTTACGTTTTATTCCCGATAGTGGCCAAATTTTACGACGTAATTCAAGATTTCATTCTTTAAATTTCAAGAATAGAAATTACACCATACATACCGTGAAAATCCGAAAAGAAGCCCCGGGGCTTAAATTTTTAACGGCCCTTTTTGAAGGGCTTATTTTTGGAGGGGCTTATGTACGGAGGGAAATTTGCGTTTCAAGCCTTATAGTTGGAAGGAAATTTACCGTTTTTGCTTTGTTTTACTTTGTATTTGAGGGCAATTTCCATGTACAAGCCCCCGGGGTTACGAGTTACGAGTTTAGGGGGCTCACATTTGGAGGGGCTTATACATGGAGGGGCTTATTTTCGTACGGTATGTACTGTCAAAGAGAATTCATCTGAATGGTAGCACTATAGGCTTTTGTGTACAGACTTGAATGTTAATATGACTCAGCTCCACATTGCAACACGTAGGGTTAGGAAAGACGGCCATTTTTAAGTGAAACTGTTGTATTTATAAATGTACATTGTCGTGTAGTTAGTTTTTGTGATGCTAATTAATTCCTACGACATAAATGTTTTAGACATTTTACTCAAAATTTTGTTTTAGGGATTTGAAAGAGACCTTGCGGCAGTTGACGAAAAACTTTTGAAGCTTCAGGACCAGGCAAAGTCGTAAGTTGCTGAAGTTTGAAGTTTTCAGTTAATGGGGCTGTGTCACGGCAGTCCAGTTCATTTTGTTTAGTTATGCCAATTACTTGCCCTCAATCGATATGGAACTTAAAGTAAGCTAAGAAATTACTGGTAAATGACAAAATCAGAGATCCGAGACAAACAAATATGTCTCCTGAGCATTATTTTTGAAGTTGGAACAGTTTTCAAAAACCCCAATTTCAATCCGTTTCAATCTTCTTCAGTTTTGCCCATCCGTGGTATCTGTTGTTTCTGTTATGTTATTTTAATCTTCCTTTAAAGTGTTAAGCGGTTATTTGTATGTTTCTGTCAATTTAACGGGCATTTTGTAATTTCCTAATTTGACTGAATTTCGTGACACAGCTCCTTTAATTAGGTTATCATCACAACATTAAAAGTGCTGCTCCTATGCTTTTGTTTTTTTAGTCTAGTGTCCCAGCATCCTCGACAAGCCAGGCAGATTAAGGCAAAAGAAGCAGAAATACTGGGACTGTGGAATGGGCTTAAGGTTGGTAATCCATCTCTTATAAAACGGCAAGTTAGCTAGTTATCTTTGAACTGTTAACTCCGTTTTTTTTTTCTTACTTCAGTTCCCTTCTGTCCCTTGTGACACTTTTGTAACAGAAACTATCTGATGAAGCTTTTAACAAAGGAGAAAGCGCTTTGTAGCCTTGCATTGTCCTGTTTGTAACAACTGGACTATTTTTGTTTAAACTATTAAGTTAACTTGTAGCTCGGAAAGGTAAAGTCGCCATGTTATCTTTTTCTCATTTTCAGGGCAAAGCTAGTAAAAGAAAACAAGTCTTGGATGAAGCTTATGGTCAACAAGGATTTTTGGCTGATTCAAGGGATTTGGTAAACTCTTCACACTACTCACACTACTGGAATGCATTAAGTTTCATCTGCCGCAGAGTGAAATCGAGTTATATTCCCGTTAGTTTTAAGTTTGGAGATGCGTTGCCAGCCGAATATGTCACCGCATATTTTGCGTTGTTTTGATCCCGAAACAGTGTCCCAGAAAGGACACTATAGTCCTTTTTTTCGACACTGGTGTGATTTAGGGTACTTACCATTTATAGAGGGAAACCAGAAATTCCGATTGGAAAATCAAATGGTTTGCGCTATTCCGTTTGGGAAGCTCCAGGAAACGCGGGCTTTCGCTGAAGAAGATGCATTGTTTCACTCTTTAGTCTCCTTGTGGCGGGTCAAATTTAAGTGTTTAATGTTTACGCACAATTTTTTTACTTGTTTAAAGCTAATCATCCCTGATCTACTAATTCTACTGCTTTGTCAACAGTTATCCTGGGCCTCTGACATGCGTGAGTCACTGCAAATAGCAGAGACACCAAAAGACGTAAACAGCTCTAAACAACTAATACAAGAACACGAGGAGAAGTGGGACGATATCCAAACTCACAATGACAGGTAGAGTGTTAATAGGGGTCTCTGTAGCAGTACAAGTGCAGATTGCATCGCAGTGCCAATAAAGATGTAACACATGAAGGAAGGTTTCATTTGAAATCCAAACAACGAAAAGTAATATATCAAACACGAGAAGGAGTGTTTCATTTAAAATCCAAACACGAGAACGAGTGTTTTATGTGATATCCAAACACGAGAACGAGTGTTTTATTTGATATCCAAACACGAGAAGGAGTGTTTTATTTGATATCCAAACACTGAGAAGTGATATATCAAATACGAGGAGTGTTTCATTTGATATCCAAACACGAGGAAGAGTGTTTTTTTATATCCAAACACCCAGAAATAATATATTAAACACGAGAAGGAGTGTTTCATTTAATATCCAAACAGGAGAGAGAGTGTTTTATTTTATATCCCAACACCGAGAAGTAATATATCAAACACGAGAAGGAGTGTCTTATTTAATATCCAAACACCGAGAAGTAATATATCAAACACGAGAATGAGTGTTTCTTCTGATATCCAAACACCAAGAAGTAATAAATCAAACATGAGGAGTGTTTATACGATATTTAATCACCGAGAAGTAATCTGATATCCACGAAAACGTATAAAGTGAATTTAAAGTTTGATGTTTTGTTTGTTTGCGTTTTTCCGTGAGTTATTGATAAATTTGAAAGCAGGAAATCAAATACTAGATTTCTTTTGAATTAGTACAGAATTTTTGGTAAGTCTTATGAATGACATTTGTTGTTTTCTTTTACTGCCATGTTCATTCATCAAAACCTCAAGATTGCCTTGGTGATTCATACTATCTTATTTTTATGGTTTCCTTCTTTTCGGTCAGACTTAAACTGATTAATACCCTTAATGACTGAAAAGCAAAGTCAAAAAAGACTGTTTGTGTTTGTTCTTTTAGTTAAATTTAAATCGACCTGAACGCAGCCCACGATTAACTTTTCTATTTGACTTAGGTTTGACCAGTTGATAGAGTATGGTCAGAAGATGTTGGCTTCTAATCCACGAGTGAAACAAGTTAAAGACAGATTATCAGCATTGAAACAAGAGAAGGCAGCCCTGAAGGACACTTGGTTTGAGAGGAATGACTTACTCAATGAAAGCCAGGATTTACAGGTGAGTTTTTCTTGGTCATTTCCTACGGATGCCCAGTGACAGGATACGCAAAGTTGCCTTGAGATGGACCCCAACTAGAAAGAGGAAAAGAGCCCGGTCAAAAACCACCCGACGGCTTACAATGATGAAAAAGCTGGAGAAGTTGGTTCTAACACAGGGTGAAACGAAGGCCAAAGCTTAGGACAGGGTAGTGTGGGGAAATTTGATTGTGGCCTTATGTCCCAGCCGGGATGATGAGGGTAAGTGTGAGAGTTGGCCGGCAAAAAGCCTTTTAACCATATATTTTAAAGGCAAGTCCAGCATGAAGCCCGATGACATGAGGGGAGATAAATTTTCTTGGTAAGTTGTTGTTAATGAATGTCGGTTTTACTTGCAGGCGTTCATCCGAGATGCAGAACATGTGGATNAATTTTCTTGGTAAGTTGTTGTTAATGAATGTCGGTTTTACTTGCAGGCGTTCATCCGAGATGCAGAACATGTGGATTCCCTGTCAGCTTCTCATGAGGCCTTTCTTTCTAATGATGATCTTGGGGTATGATATACTATTCTGAAATAACTGATATTGGTTAGAGTGTATGAAATACAGTGAACTCTCTTGGCAGCAGAACGACAAGGCCTGCTGTTGTGAGACATTCAATTCAGAGAAGCATAAAACATAGCTTATTGTGTAGCTGTTGAACTCCATGCAGAAAAAAGAACTTGACCAATATCCAGCCATCTTGCCATCAAGCGTGGTCAATAACGCTTATGATTCTTGAAGCTAACTTAATCCCTATATTTTGGTGGCGTGCATGTTACTTTAAGTCGTTATCGTTATCATTCCACTTTAATTTTGTCCACAGACCTCTGTGGATGACGTTGAGATGTTACTTAAACAGCATGAGAATTTTGAGAAGACTTTGGCGGCTCAGGAAGAGAAACTCACCTCCTTGTCGGATATGGCCAAAAGTCTGGTAAACGCTGACCACCACAATGGACAGTGGTAAGGCTAGAGTCCTTAAAAAGCAGACCAAATAGACATCTAGGGTACTTACCATTTATAGGGGAAAACCTGAAGTTTCGGTTCCACCATTCCGTTTTGGAAGCTTCAGGAAATATAGGCTGTTTGAGATGATGCAACTGTTGTACTCTTTTTAGTCTCTCCCGTTGATTTGGCTATAGTTTGACCTCTTCAAACAACGTCAAATGGATGACCAGAGGCGCCCGCAATAATAATAATAATAATAATAATAATAATAATAATTATAATAATAATGGTCTTTAATAATTCTTAAGATGGAAACTACTTATTTTATGTAACAAAAGTTCCAATTTTGATCTAAGTTACTCGCATTAATTACAGCCTGTAATAAATTGTATTAAAAAAGCTAACTTATATACTTTTTAAAAAATTCAAAATTTATTAACTCATTTCCAAAATAACTACAAAGCTATTGTAGGTCATATTTAAAAATTAGACGGTTAAAATAGGAGTCATCGGCTTAACTCAATCCGTGTTCATTTTCGGCCAACGACTGGATATGTGTCTTAGATTGTATTCTGTGACCTTCAGTTGAGGCAAACGGTTTCTTAATGATCTCAGTATAAAAAGACATTTGTTAGCTTTAATTAGCTTATTGCGTGTATGTGTAGCTATCGACAATCTTCCGGGTAAGTAACACCAAGAATGGAGGGCGCTCCGGTTTGCGAAATACCTTTCACGAGAGGAAATCGTAATTGCAATAATAATAATAATAATAATAATTTACCAATTTATATAGCGCGTGTTTACATATTCTGATGAATAGCGCTTTACAGTCATATTTAAGAGAAAACGAAAGCACATTACCGTGAGAATAAAATAAAGTTACAAACTATAAAAATACTTCTTAAAAAGATAGGTTTTAAGTCGAGATTTAAAATTGTTAAGTGATGCTTGACGAAGCTCCACAGGTAGGCCATTCCAATCCTCATCTTTAAGTTGCTATTACCTATGCTCAGCATATATATATATGATATAGCCAGCATTCGTTTGGAATTCCAGTAAGAATGAGTAGAATGCCAAGAACGCAACCTGATCATGCGCGTTTGGACATTTTATCACGTGGAACTTACGCAAAGCAGAGCGTATGGCATTGGAGCAAGAGCGTTTTGACCTTTGATGGGTCTCGCCCGCACTCCCCAACCTTTGGCCATTACAAGTTGCTAAATTTTTAGGCACGAGATTTCTAACTGGATGGTTTGGTAAGCTCCCCTAGTTTCCTGCGTAGCTGTTTTTGGTCACTCAACGCTACTAACGGCTGCGCGGGACACTTTTGTCTTTAAAAGATCAGGTATCACTATACAAGACTACGGAAAACACCGTGCTCATCAGGTTACACCTTAATTTCGTATTCCAGCCCTTTTTTGCACAGGTATCATAGTTGTTTTGTGGTTGTAACACACTTTTCCTTGTCAGTTGAATTTTCTTCTTATTATTGCGTTTTACAAAAGTCTTCTGTGAACCACACGATTTCTTTTATATCACCAGGATTTCCAAACGCAAAGATGAAGTTGTTAAAAGGAGACAAAATGTCAAGCAACTGGCTGCAGAAAGAAGGCAGGAACTACAACAATCCCAGATACTTCAAAACTTTAAGCGAGATACTCAAGAGGTACCTGGATTTTTCCTCAGCTACATGTTAAGCATCCAAAGTTCCTTTATTCAAATCGTTTATTCAAACTTCAATAATAGACCTTTCTACAATCGGCGACAAAATTAGTTGAGACACTTTGCCCTAAAGGGCCTTTATGACGTTTTGCCGACTTAAAAAAGGGAAAATAAAACTTTCCCTCCCCACCACCCCCCCCCCCTCCCCATGTAATGTTGTGGTCTTGTTCGAGCTATCTGTAGGAAACAATAAACACCCAACTTCGAATGGAGGGGATGGGGGAGGGGTTTGGATTGTTTTGTTCTTTGATATTACCCCTATTACCCCATTTGAGGTAAGTGTCTAGCTTAGTCCCTAGGCCTCATTATTGCGCGTGGCTGATGCGTTTCGGGTCACGTGGTCCGAGAAAGTTTGTCGTGTCGGATACGTCACAAAAATGCTTTGACCGAGGATGCCTGGGAAGACGCCGTACAGGGACTAGTCTAGTGAGAACACTGGTGTCTCAACAATTTTGTCGATGTGGATTGTAGCTTGTTCGTTTTGTTTTCTCATTTTAGACCATGTGATGTTCCTTCAGAGAACTGTGTCTTTCAAACGTCTTCTTATCCATGTGCGCATATATGTGTTGGGGTTCAATGTTATCATTGGTTTAAATTTTGTTATCCTTTGTTTCCGGGTGTGGTAATGAGTTTAAAACAAGTGAGAATATTCTACATTAAACCACAACATATGCATAAGTTGATCTGAATTGGGAAAACAAAACATTCGAGCTAAAAAGGTCTGTTGGTAACTGCCATGTGCTTTTCATTCTCAGTTTGAGGCCTGGATCCAAGAGAAACTTCAAATTGCAACTGACGAGTCATTCAGAGACTTGACAAATGTTCAGCGGAAACTTCAGAGACATCAAGCATTCGAAGCTGAAATTGCAGCCAACAAGAATGGCTTTGATAGCATCAATGCGGTAAACTTCTTATAGTGTGATGATGTCTTACTACCTTTAAAGTCCAAGGCGTATACAAATTGTGTTTAAATTGATATTGGATATCCATGTTATGATCAATTGACAGCTGTCAAAATAGGGTATCCGCTGACCAGAGTGACATGCTGTATCGCGGGCTCAGTTGTACAACAATTTAGATGAGGTGTTTGTTATGTTATTTAATTGATCGCAGACTTAGAAAACTTGACGTCAAAAAGGAATTTGTTGAAATTTCCCCCTAGAGCTTCGCTTTTTGGCCTTGGCTAAATCTATATGTTAAATTGCTGACTTATTACAAAGTTCTCGCCCAGCAAATACTTGGTTGGGAAGTGGACAGTGCCACCATGTTTCAAGGAGACCATAGGATTTCATCGACACACTCAAAAGTCAATTTTATAAGACGGGTAATTGTTGTAAAATCAAATAATTAATCATAGTATTTCACTGTTGGTTTGTAGTGTGGTAAAAAACTCATCAGCGAGGGTCATTATGGCGCGAGTGAAATAGAAGCCCTTTTGAGAGGTCTAAATGAAGGTTGGAGTGACTTAGTCAACAAGTCCGCTGACAAGGGTGGCAAGCTACAGCAGGCTCAGCAACAGCAGCAGTTTAACAGGACCATGGAAGATACGAAGGTTGGTTATTTAGTGTTAAGTTGTTGGAGACTTGTGAGTTGTTCGTACTCTCAGAAAAGGTGTCTGTAGACAGAATGACTGGCTTTGCTCTTGCTTACAAGTCCAACACACTTACTTTGTTGCTGGTAAAGTTGCATTTTTGGTAGGGTATAACCCAGGTTCTCAGCTGTTTGCACCGGTTTTGATTTGTAATTCATTACTCGAGAGACTTGCTCAAGGTTTGTCTCAGTAGTCACCTCTTTAAGGAACCTCTTTAGTGAACATTATGAGACAAACAGTAAACAATGTCTATGTTGCACATAACCATGATGAATGTTCCGGTTCGTTTAGAACTGGAATCTACTTTGGCGCTTTGACGTCACCTAGAAGAACAAGCCGCCCCAGACTTCGTGACAGCGGCTTCGCGCGGTCAAAGAGACAAGAGAGAACACTTAGGAACTAGGCTCTAGTTCTAATTCTGGGATTAAATAAAGGTCAGTCTAACGCACCTTTCTTGTGTCCTTTTCACCAGGTGTGGATGAACGAAGTGGAGACGCTGATGTCTGTTGAAGACCTTGGCCATGATCTGTCTAGTGTCAAGTTCCTTCTCAAGAAACACCAAGGAGTGGGGACTGATATCGAACTGCATGATACTCAGATCCAGTCTCTTTGTGATGCCGCACAGGGCTTGATTGACGGCGGGCATTTCGATGCTGGCAGGATTGAACAGGGGACAGAGACTATCTTGCAGAGGTAATGATTCACATTAAAATTGTCTTTCTTGTTTTCCAGATAAGAGCTGTATAGAAATAGGAGGCCTGGGACCCGTTTCTCGAAAGTCCCGGTAACTTTTTGGGCTTGAAGCTGAATGTAAAGATCAAAACCGAAAGAACGAAAGTGCGGTTCCTACATTAACCTAACAAACCTGTCCATTTTGTTTTGTTAACTGATAGTTTCATCTAATTATCAGCAAACCTGGGACCACTGTAATTGGCTCACCGCTGTTGTGGCAGCCCTGCCTATTGAGCATTTATTATTCATTGTTCAGTAATAGGCGAAGCTAATAATATAAAATAGAATAAGCCTATTGAAACCTCGATCTTGAATGTAAACTCAGTAACGGGAAAACCGGTTTTTTAGGTCCGTTAATTACCGGAACTTTCCAGAAACGGGCCCCATGGCGGTTTTTTATACAGTGAACAATTCCTAATCAGTCTGATAAGACACACACAAAAATTGGACAATAGTATTTTGTACAATGTTTGGCTTATCTTAAGGGTCCGTTTTTACGATTTCAAATCGCCCGTGTCTGTGATCTATGTGCGATCTCTACGCGTGAGTTAGAAAAATACTTCCTTACCCACCCCCATGATCTAAGGGTGATTTATTATGAACATGGCATATGCTCCTATAAAATCGTCGCTAGTTTACACAGGCTACTTAAAATCGCGCTTAAAATCGCCGCAAAAGGCGCCTGTGTAAATGACCCTTTGACGTGGTCTAATCATTCCCTCAATTGCTTATTCTTAACTCTCGTTTTAGGTTTGACGAGTTAAAAGAGCTTTTTTCCAACCGCCAGTCTCAGCTTGAAGACTCATTAGGTCTTCACCAGTTCTTTTATGACCTTGAAATGGAGATGGCCTGGATACGAGAACATATGACCGTGGCCACATCAGAAGACTTGGGAACTAGTCTGATTGGAGTTCAAAGACTTCAAAAAAGACACTTGGTAAAACATTGTAACAGCGTGAATAAAACATAGCCAAGTGCAAGTGCGTATCGATAAACACGAGAGAAACGTCTGCGATTTGCAATTTGATGGTCACAAAATCAATAACCAAATTACAATTGGCCACTCCAGAAAATGCCATAACATACCGTAGCGCTCTTTTTTTGTCACCCCAAAATTTTGCATATGCATTGTTTTCAGTTTCTCTTGGGGCCGTTTTAACTCCCAAGAGAAACTGAAGACAATGCTTACGCAAAATTTTGGGGTGACAAACAAAGAGCATTATGGTATGTTATGTTTTTTCCTGGCGTGGTCAATGGTGTTTCACCTAATAGGCTGATTTCACGAAAAGACTTCGCGACGACAGAGACGATAAGATTCGTTTAACTTATTGCTAAGCTTTGTTGACATCTATGCCGTCGTGGTAGTAGTTACTTCATCTCCCTATTCACGCAACGTACAAATAGACCTTGTCACGGTTTTCGACGCCATCTTGACGAGTAGGCAAACGCGTGGGAAATTACAGTGTTTGTATGAGAATCTAATGTCGAATAATTTCCGCATAACGGCTTTTCTCAAAAAATATAACTTCTAAACTAAAGCTACATAGCAAAGGATTTTACTAAAAATTTTGGGGGCCGTATCTGTGCTTAAATTTTTCCAGAAGCTTGCTTTAGATTTTCCATATATTTGTCTGTAATTTTTCCCGGGACTTTCTTACAGACAAATGTATAGAAAATTTTAAAAAGTGGCTTTAGGTCTTCTGCGCATGAAACGCCCTCAATTTTTTTCAGTAGAATCCTTAGGAGAGAAGCTTTAGTTTACAGTTCATAGTTTTTTTCAGTACAGCCGTTCTACGGAAATTATTCGACATTAGATTCTCATACAAACACTTTAATTTCTCACGCGTTTGCCTACTCGTCAAGATGGCGTCGAAAACCGTGACAAGGTCTATTGCAATTTTGGGAGTAGGAGGGATAAAGTGGCAAGGTCCGCATTTGCAGACTCTTCCTTCTTCAGCCCAGTCTCCATTTTCCATCTTTTTTTTTCTTCAGTCAGATAAAAAACTATAGCTATGAATCATCACGCAATTAACGCTTCCTGTTGTTCGCACTGTTGTGTTTCAGGCCTTTGAAAATGAACTGACCAATCATCAGTTTAGAATCGACACGGTGCTGGCTTCCGGTCAGGATTTGATTGACAGCAATCATTATGCCTCTGACGAAATCGAAGAGCGCTGTGAGGAACTTAGTACTAGCTGGGAGTCGCTCATGGGGGCTGCCGCTGAACGCAAGCAAAAGCTAAATGATGCTCTGGAGTCACAGAAGGTGAGCGAGCGACAGCTTTGGGAATAACCTATCTGTGGCTAAATTTTTTATCTCTTCTCATAGATCTGTAATTTGTGAGTAAAAAATATCAGAATTCGACACGGGCTGAAATCAGCGTCAAAATTAGTTGAGACACTTTGCCCTGAAGGGCCTCTCGAAGGTTTTGCCAACGTAATTTATAATTTTGCTGAAGTTGCACCCAGATATTAGTACCGAGGTGTCGATTTGGAAAAAAATCCACGGTAAAACTGAAATTTCTCGATGCAAAAATCTTCCCAAATAAATGTATTGGAACGAAAGATGCTCAATCCACAATCGAAATGTCCACCAATGATCTTACTTGGAAACAGATGGTAAGTGTGAATCACCGAGTTGTCAGCGTGGCCGAGAGATCAGAGATCAGAACGCTGGACTTGCAATCCGTAGGCCCTGGGTTCAATTCCCCAAATCCAACACCCCCTCCACCACCACCACCACCACCCTCGACCACTAGTTGAATTTGTTCACGGTATTCCCGAGGTCAAATCCTCGACCATGCTTGTAGATAGTCAACTGGTTTGACTCCTCCCATTTGGGATTCTAAACCGTATCATATTCAGTTTAAATTATTTGTTTCATTCGATTGCTCAGCCCCACTAGCCTTTGCGCTAAGTATACTGCCTAGGGTAAATTAAGGAATTATTGTGTTATTATTGTTAACTTCAAAGGTGGGAAAACTGAAAAGCGTGCTGTAGAGCGACGAAATGTATCGTAGAACTGACGTTCAATTGTTGATCTTATCTTTGTTGTTTCCAGTACTTTACAGAAGCAAACGAAGCAGACTCTTGGATGAATGACAAGGCGGGACTGGCAGCCAATCAGGATTACGGAAAAGATGAATTAGCTGCAGGGAAGCTGTTGACCAACCATACTGCTTTGCAGACAGCTGTAAACTCATACAACCCTATCATTCAAGCACTTGCAGAGCAGGCAACGAAACTGATACATAGTGGCCATTTTGCTGCGGCGAAGATTGCAACCAGACAGGTAGAGAGTCTAGCAAGAGATACGAATTCAGAAACTTTAAAGGGATTGGGTACAATCCTCAGTGATTTTGTTGCAAATAGTTATGGTGAGTACGCGGACTCATCTTGTGAAAAATCACGAGGCCCTGTCCATAACCAATGAGTCCCAGTTCAAGAAAACAAGGAGCCCTAAATTGAAAATACTTTGGCCATTACAGTGTATGTAACCAGACAGTTCAGCTGGAGACAGACCCCAAAACTCTTTATCACAGTTTACTGAAATTAAAATATACAGTATTTATTCGATTAACCGCCCTGGGCGCTTATTAAATTTTTGGACCTTGAGAGTAGGCGCGTATTCGAGGCTGGGAGCTTATTAAATTTTCACCATTTTAAGCAAGTGTAGTATGTTTATTTTGCAACAGAACAATAAATGCTAATAACAAAACGCGAACAAGTAACAAACCAAGGTTTCTGTAAAATACTCTGAAGAAAACTCCGTCCTCGGGAAAGTCTCTTATTAGAATTTAGTCACTCAAGTTGGTGGGGTAGGGTGAGCGCTTATTTGAGTTTGATTTGGAGGAGGAGGGGGTGGTGGCTTAATCGAGGTGGGCGCTAATTCGAGGTTGGGCGCTTATTCGAATAAATACGGTAGTCCTACTCAGATATACNACTCATACAACCCTATCATTCAAGCACTTGCAGAGCAGGCAACGAAACTGATACATAGTGGCCATTTTGCTGCGGCGAAGATTGCAACCAGACAGGTAGAGAGTCTAGCAAGAGATACGAATTCAGAAACTTTAAAGGGATTGGGTACAATCCTCAGTGATTTTGTTGCAAATAGTTATGGTGAGTACGCGGACTCATCTTGTGAAAAATCACGAGGCCCTGTCCATAACCAATGAGTCCCAGTTCAAGAAAACAAGGAGCCCTAAATTGAAAATACTTTGGCCATTACAGTGTATGTAACCAGACAGTTCAGCTGGAGACAGACCCCAAAACTCTTTATCACAGTTTACTGAAATTAAAATATACAGTATTTATTCGATTAACCGCCCTGGGCGCTTATTAAATTTTTGGACCTTGAGAGTAGGCGCGTATTCGAGGCTGGGAGCTTATTAAATTTTCACCATTTTAAGCAAGTGTAGTATGTTTATTTTGCAACAGAACAATAAATGCTAATAACAAAACGCGAACAAGTAACAAACCAAGGTTTCTGTAAAATACTCTGAAGAAAACTCCGTCCTCGGGAAAGTCTCTTATTAGAATTTAGTCACTCAAGTTGGTGGGGTAGGGTGAGCGCTTATTTGAGTTTGATTTGGAGGAGGAGGGGGTGGTGGCTTAATCGAGGTGGGCGCTAATTCGAGGTTGGGCGCTTATTCGAATAAATACGGTAGTCCTACTCAGATATACTTAAAGCACAAAAAAAGACTAAAATTACAGAGGAACCCCGTTAATACGGTCACCAATGGGCCAAAAGCATTTTGGGCGCATTAACGAGGGTTTTTTTACAAGAAAATGTATGGCGGTTTTTGCAGGTGGCCAAAAAAAAGTGGCCGTAATAACGAGGTGACCGTATTACCGAGGTGGCCTTAAGGCGGGGTTTCACTGTAATATGCATCTTGAAACAGGATATTTTACAAAATAGTCTTCAAATTTATCGATCGTTCTTTGCGTCCTATGAGACGCATACCATGAATTATTTTGCGTCTTTGGGGATTTTCATACGTCAGGGACGCAGGGCACAGAGGTAGCAAAATCACTGAATCTTTCGGCGCAATGATTTCTAGGATCGGTTGGGTGGCCAAGTGTTACATATAATTGGATAGTGGTTGCCCTGAGGACGGTCGACCAATCAAAACTAACGCTTTTACCCGTAAATTTATCCCAGAAATTATTGCGCCTAAAGCTTGTAGGGAGAAAAAATAATTACAAAACCCTCTGCAGGGCCCACAAATTCGACTCGCAGAATAGCCCCACGGTTGTGACTAGTATGGATACCCCAAAATCAGGTTGTCACCTTCACTTAAAATACATCATTTGATGTATAATCCACATCCGTATCCTTAAACAATCAAGGGCTAACTGCCCACACGTGACACCAGTTAATTTTAACGAACTTTACATGGAATTGATCATTACATTGTTGAAAGCTAACCGTTTTTAAAACAGTGCTTAACCGCGATCACTGTCCTTCGGTGCTTAGCCTGGATTCAACTTTTTTTCTTGAACAACTGTCTCTTACTCTTTCCCCACTAAAGAATTTTTAGACGGATTATTTAAGCGGTTTTTCAAGAGATGGACCTTATATGCGTTGTGTAATATACATGAGGTGTCCAACCCGATTTTAAGGTATCCATTCTAGTCACAACCACAGCCCCACCCGTATTATAAGTCCTCGAGGGGTTCAAACTGCGTTCGGGTTCCCGCTCCTCACGATGTTTGTCTATCTATTTTTCTCTGTCTATCTCCTTTTGTTTTGTAGCGTGATATTGAAGAACAGTTTTCAGGGCTACAGACGCTGACCAACTCGCGGCTTCACAGATTGGAAGAGTCCAAAAAGCTGCATCAGTACTTGCGTGAAGTGAATGAAACCGCTGAATGGATCAATGAGCAGCTTCACGTGGCTGCTGCTGAGGATTATGGGAAAGATTTTGAACATTTAGAGGTGAGCAAAAGGATAAAAAGTTACTTGACCATATCAAGCCTTGCATAACTCTAAGTTTTAACTGACTACGGAACGAAAAGTTGTTAGAAAAAGAAACTCTTTAACTGTATCGCAAATTCAGCATCATTGGTGTATTGTTGGTCACGTGATCATCCAATTACGCTGTTGACTGTCTCTAGTTCCAGGACCTCATCTCTTTGTCTTAATACGACTTTTCGTGAGTTTCGTTGATTTACGAGTTTTCATTTTGTATTGTCATGGCCTATCCATTGTGTGAAATGGTGAATCTAGTGTTATATTTCGTTCGTAGACGATTCAGAGCAAATTTGAGGATTTCAAACGCAGTGTAACAGCCAAAGCAGAACGCTTCAGTGAAGTAGACAACTTTGCCAAGCGTTTGGTTGCTGAGGGACATACAGACACAGTAGTCATCAAGGAGCAGCAAGATATTCTCAGGTTTGTAGAGTAGTGTTTTACGAAATTACATTGTAAGTGTCGACTATGCTAAATTCGTGTGGAGGATGTTTTCTTAGTACCTGAAAGTAAAATTTTTCAGTACTAAATCTTCTATCCTCTAAAGACAATAAGCGAAGTTCACTTCGTTAACCAGATATTCTTCAACAAGGCCAGTTTAATTGCCAACTGAATTGCATGCTGGCACGTAGTGCTTTTGTAACCCCTCTATGCTTATCGATATAATTGTAGATCAATGTGGGCCCAGTTGCAAGATCAGATCAAGATCCGAACCAAGCGACTGGCCAACGCGGCAGAAATCCATGGTTTCAACAGAGACCTGAATGAGTTAATCGCTCGCCTCCAAGAGAAGGATGCGTCGCTTTCCATGGAGGATCTGGGGCGAGATATGGCTAGTGTCCAGGGCCTTCAGCGGAAACATGAGGGGCACGAGAGAGACTTGGTAGTTGTACAGAAACAGGTTGAAACACTGAGCGCTCAGTCAGCCAAGTTACAGGTCGCCTACCAAGGTGAAGCTATTAACATGCTTTATTCTCTATACTTGGTATTATGTTCTACTTGTAAGGTGATTCATCGAGACTAGCATGATAACAATAGTCCAGTTTCGAATTAAAAACTACCCCTGAATGCAAACATTAACGGCATATTTATACAGGGTTAGCCTCGACGTAAAGTAAAATATTCAGAAATTCCGGCAAGTAAGTGTTTGAAATTTGAATATACACAATAGACAGAGTAATAAACATGTCTTTTTCACGTTGGAATTTGTGAATATATTGCTTCAGATGGAGGCTAAGCCTGTAAAAAATGCGTCTTCACTTCTCTAATTCAGCGGTCATAGCGAACTCGAAACTGGACTATTGCTACGAGCCTCCAGGCAAGCAGCAAACTGACCAGGAATTCCTTGGGTGTCCTGTCGCTATATAGGCATTGCAATCTCGATTTTTGTGTCGGGATGATTCTTAACAGAAATGGCCAGCGATATCATTATAACTTAATTGAAAATCGTAACACGCCTTTTGCGTCATTTGAATTGCGTTAAGTCTCGCATATTGTGGCGCGCTAACAGTTTCGATTTATTTTCATATGACTGTAAACTGGCCAATTATGACCTAAATCGCTAAGAACTTGTGACTTTAGGACTCGCTTTTAATCCTTTATCCCACAACTATTAATTGACCTGATTAAAGGATTCGTAATTTGCAAAATGCCCTTGCCAGTTCATCGTTTCTCGGGTGATGTGTTACTGCTCAGCATCTACTTGTTGCATTGTACTTACAATTTATAACCTCTAGTTTTTACGTTTGATCGTATTTCTTTAATTAGGTCACACTGCTGAATCAATCAAAACGCACGAAGAGTTTGTCTTGGGTTTGTGGAATGAACTTGATCGTAAAACGACCAGGAAGAAATGCAAGCTGCAGGACTCCAACGACTTTCACAAACTTAATGGCGAGGTTAACTACATCAATTTTTGATAACGTGTAGTCTTTGAGTTTACTAAAAGCCAGCAAGTTGGGTGATGAGAATATGACTAACTTTTTTAAAGGTTAAGCGTCTAAAGTTCCTACTAGGCCATTGTACAGTTGTATTCAGGGCTCGCAAACCGGTAGTCCGGGACGAGTGGATTTTCTTCCTAGGCAAGAAACTCTTGAAGCTTACTTGCCCAATGGACAAGGGTCCCGGAAGTCATCTTCTAACAAAATCATTAAGTAACGGTCCAAATAAGAAGGAAAGCAACAAAGGCTATGAACATGTTGGAATTGTCTGTACTATACTTCTGATTGGCTTATTAGCAAAAGTTAAGAAAACTTTATAAAGCAGTATATATATTCATCCTTACTTTTCCAACCAACTTCCATATAACAAACTCTCTTCTCAGTCTGAATAAAAAAAGAAGTCCTATGTGGGGAACATGTAAAATTGTAAACTTTTCTTGGCTGTTGTTTGGAACTCTTATGATTGGTCAAAATCTTTAAACACAAAAAACACCCTTTCAAAATGGAGTTTAAATACACTATATTGCGTAAACGGCCTTTCTGTAGGTTTATCTGAAAAGCCCCATTTTGTTATTTCTTTCTTTGTGTGATCAGATCCGGGACTTAGTGTCGTGGTGTATTGACATGAGTCGCACCATCTCATCTGGAGAGCCAGTTCATGACGTCACAGATGCTGAAACGCTCTTACGGCGGGTTGATGAATACCGCTCTGAAATGGACGCGAGAGAGGAGGGCTTTAACAAGGTCATGGAGACGGGTGAAAGGATGATCGATAATGGACACTTTGCAGCTGATGAGGTAACCACGACCATCCACTTGTTTAAAGCTCTTTAATTTTACTTCGTTGTGCTCATATTTTATAATAGACTATTAAAATGGTATCGTCATCTTTTCAGATCGCAGAGAAGTTGGAGCTGCTTCTTACAGAGCGTGAAAGTTTGTACGCAACATGGGAAGACCACAAGACAGAACTGGACCAAGCTTATGACCTGCACGTTTTTCTCAGAGACGCCAAACAGATTGATACTTTCACCAGCACACAAGAGGTAATATATAACAATTATTCACCGATGCAGAGGTGGCCAGTGGTTGGTGGTATTTTCCGAACCGCGAAGCTTGGAGGAGCTGGAGGTGAATCAGTGGATAGAACCGGATATCCGGAGTTTGAGTCGCCAATGAGAGCGCGGGAAAAATGCTATCCACTGTTTTAGCATATACTAAATAGATTTACCCAAGACCAAAAGAAAAGCTCTCGATGGAACTTTTAAGAAATGTCTATCGAAATGTTTTCTGAGCTTGCGATCACTTTAATATCCTAACTGGTCAGCGGAGGACTTTAAAGAGTATGTCACCTCAATGAGTTGTACACTTGAGCCCGTGATACAGTCATGTAACACTGGTCAGCTGATTCCGTGTTTTGACCGCTGTCAATTGATCATAACGAAGATTTACGTACGGAAGATTTGGTCAGAAACAAAATTTCTTGGATGCATAAATAACCAAATTTTCTTACCCATGGTGCTCCGTTGCGCGCGCTTCGCCCGCGCGAAAGCTCCGTTACTATGTAGTAGGTCTCTTAAGATTGCTACCATGGTTTTAAAACTTAACAAAGTTTTCTTGGTTCCTAAAACCTTGCTACATAATACTTGTTATTTCGGTTACCCAAATTAACAGTGCTTCCTTGTTGACTTGTCGTCATCAAACCGATCACCGACTTGTTTGGAGGAAAATTTTCTGTGCGTTTGCCTAAATAATGGTACCAGCCATTTTGAAGGTAATGGTGTTGTGTTGAATTGCTTAATTAGTCTGTTTGGGGGACGCTATCGCCTCTGCTGTTGGCTAATACAACGTTACAAAGAAAACTGGGTCAAAATTCGCCCCCTAAAACAGACCCACAGTTGAATTGTTATTGGATGATATTGTTATTAGAGAGATTAAGATGCACGTTTACTCCGAACGGCAGACGTGAATTTGTACCACGTGAACAAGTTTTTTCCCTTATTTTCCGTTTAATCTTTATTACTTCTATACAAAAATGAGTAGTTTTATACCAGTAGTTTTATGGAATCGTTCGGGACTGTTTTTATCTGCTTATTTTCTGTTTTGAGAAATTCTTAACTTGAGTCTGACGTTTGCCCGTTTGCGGTAAACGTGAATTTTAATCTCTCTAATGTTTATTGTTCACTTATCAGATCTCATTTCCCCAATTTCAGGTCGTGCTTGCCGGAGCAGAGCTCGGTGACAGTGTTGGCGAGGTTGATTCCTTACTCAGAAAGCACGAAAATATCGAGAGGCTAACAGCCTCGCAAGATGAAAAAATCACCAATCTCTGCGAATTTGGTGAAACGTTGGTTGAGAATAGTCATAACGAATCTGACATGATAAAGGCGCGAGTGAAAGCCGTGTGTGACCGAAGAAGCA
Source organism: Porites evermanni (assembly GCA_942486025.1). NCBI lineage: Eukaryota > Metazoa > Cnidaria > Anthozoa > Scleractinia > Poritidae > Porites > Porites evermanni. Next base: position 66,661 of record CALNXI010000095.1, read on the forward strand.
AATTGAAAGAAGAGCTAGGAAAGAGGAGAAACAAACTGGAAGAGTCAAAGAAGATTGCGCAGTTTTACCAAGACGTTGTCGAGGTGAGGATAGTTAAAAGGTCAAAAGACAAAGAGTCCTTATTTTACGTCGGTGGCTCGAAAGAGTCATCTGACTAACAAACCTGAGGCCGAAAGTGCGCCCATTTTACCCCTCCCTCCTCTCTCTCTTTCTCCATCAGTACTCCGTTTTACAGGTGTAGAGAGGAGAAGTGTGACGTCACGTTACCATGGTAGCACTATTTCTGGATGACAACAAAAAAAGGCGACGACGACGGCAAGGAGATCGGCAAAACAAACAACAACTTTGCACGTGCATCACGCATTTTTGCACATTTCTTTGCCGTCGTTGCACCACTACGGCATGAAACTTCCTAATTTCACAGGCCCTCTTTATAGAGTTGGTCAACACAACACAAAAATTGTCGCTTTCTTTTTCTAAACTTAGATAACAATCGCGACAGTCCCAAAGAAGATTTCGCCAAGATTTGCCAAATTAAATGAAACTGAATAAGATCGGTGAGGTTTGAAATTTGGTATAGTGTTGTGGTAAAGGTTGCGCCATGTGTCTCCCTAGGCGGAATCCTGGATAACTGAAAAGCTCCAAACTGCTAGTGATGAAAGTTACAAAGACCCAGCGAACTTAGAGAGCAAACTTCAGAAACACCAGGCTTTTGAAGCCGAACTCACCGCGCACGAGGAGGCTATAGACGCGGTACGAGAGACTGGTGAAGAGCTTATTACATCCGGGCACTTTGCAGCCGAGGAAGTGGAGCGTCGCATCGAGGCACTGTATCTTCATTGGGAAGAACTACTTGAAGCGTCAGCCAATAAGGGCAAGAGATTAGAAGAGGCGAGGGACCATCAAAAATTCAATCAAGAGGTTGATATTGCAGATTCTTGTATCAGTGAAAAGGTAAGAGGTATAATTAAGCCTTTTGCCTGTTGGCAAGTTTTGTGTTATTTGAAAACTAATAAATAGCTGTCGAGAAACAGGCAGAAGAAACAGAAATAGCGTTTTTCAATCTGATGTGGAAACACGGTTGAGTTTTTACCGCTTGTTTTTTCGACAAAAAGACTCACTGAACCTCTCTTAATTAAAAGAATGCACAGATCCAGAGGAAAGACTTTTAATCCTGTCTATTAATCCTTTCAATAAACTCGCATTTCGCATTTTATCAAGGCTAAAACACTTAGGTGCCCCTTATTTTGTGAACTTCATAAAACACTTCTGCTAGTTTTTGAGACTATACAAAACAAAAAGACTTAGTGACTCTGATATTGAGTTCCCCACTGGTTGTCAAAACGTCAGTCACTGTTGACAAACAGTGGCGGATGCAGACCTTCAGATAGGTTCGGTGGAGGGGGAGGGGGTGTGGACATCCAGTCCCTGAGATAAAGGGGGGCCTGTCTTAAAAAAAAAAAATTCGGTCCTTCGGGCCTCAGTTGGGGCCAAAAATAAGGGGGGGGCCAGGGCCCCCCTGTCCCGTCCCCTGGATCCGCCACTGACAACAGTCCTATTCAGGACTACACTCACCTGTATCGATCATATTCTCCCTAGTTATTACATGATTCCTGGATTTAAACAAGGAAAATGAGAAAATTGGGATCAATTTAGGTTTTTGGGAAACTGCCCACCTACTCCTCCCTTTAGCCAACGTTTTGCCCTAAGTGAGAAGTAAGTGATAATGTTGGCTTAGGGGAGAGGTAGGGGGGCAGTTTCCCTGAAACCTAAATTGAACCAAAAATTCCACGCGGTTGTCGTTCAGAGGATGGCAAAGAATTGCACAATAAAGTGTACTCATGTGTAGAATTCGTTTCTTTTTTTTATGTTTCTTTTCCTATTACTCTTACGTTACCGTCGTCGATGGGTAAGCAAATTTATTTTTAAGTTATACCAGAAAATGGCAGCTGTGTATTGTAATTCGCTGTCGCTTTTATGAATGTTCTCTAACCCGTATTTTCAGGAAGCAGTGGTATCTTCAGAAGATACAGGGCGAGACTTTGAACACTGTGTGCGTTTACAAAAGAAAATGAAGGCATTCGATAAGGATTTGGCAGTAGAGGCTGCAAGGGTAGAGGCGATCGATAAGCTCGCTCAAAAACTCGTATGCCAAGGCCATGCTGGATCAGCGGATATCACCTATCGCCAGCAGGCGCTGACCGAGCGCTGGAATCGTCTCCAGGACCGAGCTAGTGAACGACGTCAGCAGTTAGCGGAGGCTAATGAGATGCATGCCTTTGACAGGGATTGTAAAGACGTTTCAGATTTGATCAACGAAAAGGTGTTTGTTCCGCTACTTCTTTGTACTTAGTCCGTATAGACGATTCAATGAAGGTTGCTTTGGGCATTGAGCAATTGCGCACGGGGAAATTATTGTCTGGTGGTCACGCAAGCAAATCATTGCAGTGAGTTCTGTGAGCCCAAATGTCCAATGCCTAATTACCAATTAACGATGCCCAAAACAACCTTCATTGATTCATTGACGTTTACTCCAGCTTGCCCCCATGTCTTTATTTCTCTCCTTTGTCTCCAAAAAGTGGTCAAATTCAAATTTATTTTCTTAACAAAAAAAAAAAAAAAAAGTACAACTGTACCATGAAACAGTTTTCATTTGAAAGGTACCATCATGGGTTTTCCACAGGTTTAAAAGTTCAATTGACAAATAATCTTTACTTAATCTGGCCAAGGTTTCGTGGCAAACCGGTCACTAAGATTTACAAAGGTCCAGGTAGAAAGCTCCTTACAGATCCGAAGGCAAAGAAAATTAACAAAAACATAAATATGCAGTTTCATGGTTACATTGCAAAGGGAAAGTCTTNACCGTGCAGAGCTCCGCTTTTTCACATCTCAGGAACAAGCAGGAAAGAACACTGGGAACGAGGTTGTAAACACGTTACCAGGGAGTTTTAGCAAAGACGTTTTTGATCAACGCACATCAACCGGAAGTGGAATTTTTGCAATTCTGGGGCGTGATTTTGACCAAACTTTCGGGCAAATCGTCTCTATGAGAGAAGAGATACTTGGGAATACAAATTTGGTACCGTCAAGACATATTAAAAGCAAAAAAGGACTCATTTCCGTTTGACATGCATCGCTCAAAAATACCTTTACTTAAGCGCCGTACTTTCTTTTCTAGGCTGTTGCATTTTCCAGCGAGGATTTTGGGCGTGATCTTCCTGGTGTCGAGGCGCTTTTGAGAAAACACGATGACCTGGAGCGAGACTTAAGCGTCATTGAAGGGAAAATGGAAGCGCTTGAAAGTGAGGCTCGTCGTCTGGCTCGAACCCAGGCTCTCATGGTACCGGCCATTCAATCTAAGCAGGCAGAAATCATTGAAAACTGGGAGAGGCTGAATGACTTGTTTGATGAAAGGTAATGATGCTATATAGTATTGTGCGTAAGTCGCTGAAACACCCGCCGAGGCATTTTTTTCTTAATTTTTCTCAGAATTTTGTTGCAGCACAAGTTGCCAGACCATCCTGAACTTAACTTGTCTTTTAACTCTTTCGTTTCACGGCAGCAAGTGTGGAAGGAAGTAGGATCATATTCGTATTTCTCTAATTACTGCAGCTTCTCTGTTTTAGAGAGTGTTACTCTAAGCAACGTCTCGCGTAACAAAATTGTCAGAAAATTCACAAGGAACCCATCGAAAAATATCAATAAACTAGTAGTATTCATAGATTAATGAGTGCGTTCGAGTTTTCGTAGCTCCAGATTAGCTTTTGTGTCGTTAAACATTATTTCAAAATGAATTAAGGTCACCCTTGAGTACCACAGGAATCCCAACTGAGTACCACAGGAATCCCAAGATTATGTGTTGCGTTTTCCTAACGTCGAACGCAAAAACATCACAGTTTCAATCAGTGTTAGTGATAAATTAATCAAGATTTTGCGGATTGAGCTGTTGCAGTGAGTTATTTTATTGGGGAATTAGCCTTTCACCCCTGCATTAAATTATGAAGCCTCTGGAAGAAATCCCGTACTATAAGCATTTCTGTAGTTTATATAGCAATGTTAGCATATTTCCGTTCATTCCCGCATCATTCACTATAACATGTTTTTTCTGTTCGTTTTTCAGAAAGGGTAAATTGGAAGCTAATCGGCTCCTTCAGATCTTTTTAATGGACTACCGTGACCTAATGGCCTGGATGACAGACTTGGCAATGCGTATTTCATCCGGGGAGCCCGCAAAAAACGTCAGAGAAGCCGAGGCATTGCTTGAACTACACATGGAAAGAAAGGTACCCAATGTGCAAATGCGTTCATTCATGTTGTTCTATTGTGGTCATCTCTTTCCTGTCGTACTAATGGTTATGGCACTCTGTTGTTCGTCTCGCAACGCTTCTTCCCATGATTGGTAAAAGTGGTCTATCAGGGTGCCAATTCCTAATAGAGAGCATAACATTCTAAGACAAAGACGACTAAGAAAAAGAGATTTTGTTACAAAGTAGAGTGTACGCGTGAACCAGAGTCATTTTGGCGGGAAAACGCGAAAACCGTCGTCAATCTACTATGGGTTTTGGTGAGAATGCGATTGTGATGGAAACAAGTTATCAGCTGTTTGAAGTTTTATGATTTTTTGCTCGGGAAATGGCTTAATTTCCTTCAATAAAGATAACCGTGCTAACGTTTTTGGTAAAAAAAAAGTACGATAAAGCTTTTGGGGTGTCGACTTTTTGAGAATACGCCAAAAATCGTAAAAGTTAAATCTCGTTCTCGCAGTCTTCCTCGTCCTCGAATGTAAAGGTCTCTACTGAGTGAATTTGGCAAAACTGTGTCGACTTTAATTTTGTTTGTTTTTAAAGGGCGTTATTGAAGCGCGCATGGATTCGTTCACCAGTGCGCACGCATTCGGCCTGAGTTTAGTGGATCAGGGCCACTTCGCTGCCGAAGAGATTCAAGAGAATTGTGAGGAGATGACACTGGTGAAAGACGAACTGATGGAGTCTTGGAAAGAAAAGCAGGTTGAGTTGTCACAGTCTTATGAACTACAGGTAAGATTGGTGTATGCACGCATTGCGCATCTATCATATACAGGCAAGGAAAGACCCTAAGAAAACATCAGCCATTTTCTGGTTGCGCGTGGGACTGGGTCAGTGTTGTGTCGAAATGCACTATGGGACTGGGTCGGTGTTGTATCGAAATGCACTGTGGGACTGGGTCAGTGTTGTGTCGAAATGCACTATGGGACTGTTTTGATAGGTAGTGTTTAAAAAACGAGGAGTCAGTATTAACGCGAGTTTGTATACCTGTTAATACACGACTGTGAGTGTTTTTGAGCGGCTTCAAAATCTGTGATATGATCAACTCATTCTTGCATTAATATTTAGATTTGGGTTTATTTTGGTCTAAAACATTGACGTAAAGTTTAACCGTGTCTTATCAGATATAAAGAAACTCTTTAAACATTAATTTAATTTGTTTTTTCTTTGTGGATTATTAATGAGTTTCTGAATCTTTAATGAGGAAGCCAACTTCACTAAATAAGAGGTTTACAGAGGGATCCTTTTATAAGACTGTACCATTTAGCTAAAAATAGTATGGCTGTTAATGTAAGAATAACATGTATTAAACTAAAAAAATGTTCTATAATGCAGGATAAAAGTATGTGTTAAAATTTAGCTTTAGATACGCCGCGCTTAATAGCTGCTTAAATATCTGCAGCAAAGTTTAATGTATTCCAATGTCCGCTGTCGAAAAGGGAAAAGGCTGGACTTAATGCGGAGCATTAATTGGTTATTTTACGGCGCATGTATTCAACGTGGTCTCCTACGTAAGGTTCTTAAATATGGAAATGACTGAACTTCGTCAAGAGGGTCATTGTAATTTCCTATTACAAAGTAGCGGAAAACTTGGTCAAAACTCGTCGCCCAAAACAGTCCCATAATTCAATTCGGCACGACAACGAGCAAAGCTTAGGGCAAGTTCACAGTGGCCAATTGCTGGTCGATATCTACGTAGATCTTAGTTTATGTTAGCAAGGAAGTAGAGTATGGACCATGCATAATCGTATTAAGAGGGTTGTTGCTTGTGACATGATAGGGGGTTCGTTGTCCGAAAGCTTTTCAGCAGGGCAATGGTGGTTTGGTTCTACCTTGCATTCTTGCATAGTACTTAGCCCTTGTAGAGATCATATACATGTTACAACCACTTCTCTATCAACGTATGGTATTATGGGTAGTCCAACCAAAATTTATGAGGCTGAATTCCCTTGTATACCCTCTCCGTATGCAGCCTTTTTCGGTAAACCTCCTTTCCTGGCCATAAGTTTTCAGGCTGGTCTCTTACACCGGATACACCTTTAACATTTTCTTCTAGCTCTTTTTGCGCGACGCAGATCAAGCAGACGCGTGGATAGCGGCGAAAGAGGCATTTCTACAAGCAGAAGAATCTAGCGACAGCCTCGACACGGTTGAAACGCTGCTGAAAAATCAACTCAACTTTGAAAAATCGCTCACGGCTTACGAGGAAAAGATCAAGGCCTTACAGCAGTCCTCTGACCAGTTGATACAGCAGGAGCACGTGGATTCGGATGTCATAAGTGAACGGTGCAAGGAGGTGCTGGAAAATTGGGAACGACTGAAAAAGCTGGCCACGGCCAAGGTTGGAGATTTAGGGGAATCGAGGAAGCTGTTTCAGTTTTTGAGAGACGCTGAGGAGGTGAGTAATAAGTTATTCGATAAACGTGGACGTCTCCTTCGCCCCCTCGCAGAAAAGAGGGTAGCCTGTTCCAGGTGTTCATAATGTGGGGCCGGCGCAAAGAGATGAGAGCGGGAAAGATAGCGAGTTGGTAGGGTAGTTAGAACTGGAGCCAAAATGCGTCCGGCAGTTGTCTCTGGGATCGCTATTGGGGACGCGCTGGTCAGCTATTGGCCGATTTTTTCTCCCGTCCCTACTAACAGTCCCATAAGCCTTTGCGAAAGTAACAAGACCCAGTTTCCTTGTCGTTTCGACTGTGACGAATTGTTATCCCCTAAATCCAGTTTCCTTCTCAAACAAAACAGATTGAGTCATGGATGAACGAGAAACTACAAACAGCGTCTGAAGCTTCATACAGAGAGACGTCCAACCTTGTACAGAAGCAACAGAAACACCAAACATTTGAAGCCGAATTAACTGCCAACAAGGGGCAACTTGACAACGTGCTCAGCACAGGGCAGGCGCTTGTTAACTCCGCGCCTCAATCACGTGAGACCGTAGAAGCGAAGCTTAAGGATTTGAACGAGCTGTGGAAGTTTCTGGCTGATATGTCCTCAAACAAAGGTCAGCGGCTCAAAGAAGCTATTCAACGGCAAACATTTGAAAAGAATGTCGGTGATTTGGAGTCATGGATAACAGAGAATGAAAACAGTTTGGCCTCTAAGGTTAGTGTACATCAACGTCCATTATTGGAGAATTTGGGAAAAAAATGACCATTTACTATAACAGTTGAAAAGTGAACTCAACTTTTGGCAGTAATCACCGTTGGATAACCTTGTTAAGTAATATTGTTAGTCGGTTTACTGATCTTAGTAGTAAGTTAAAACCACACTCTGCAGCATTATGAACGTTTTACTCAAAGTGCTGCTAAGTATTTTTCATTTGAATGGTCACACCTTAAGATTACATTCACAGACTCTGACGTTAGAACCACCTTGTACAGCATAATAAACAGTACCACAGAAAAGTACTGCTCAGTAGCTTTCATTTGAATGGTCACACTTTAGGAATTCATCCATAGACTCAAAAGTTAGAACCACCTTGTACAGCATAATAAACAGTACCACAGGAAAGTACTGCTCAGTAGCTTTCATTTGAATGGTCACACTTAATGATTTCATCCACAGACTCAAAAGTTCAAAAGTTGTACAGCATAATAAACAGTACCACAGGAAAGTACTGCTCAGTAGCTTTCATTTGAATTGTCACACTTAATGATTTCATCCACAGACTCAAAAGTTCAAAAGTTGCACAGCATAATAAACAGTACCACAGGAAAGTACTGCTCAGTAGCTTTCATTTAAATGGTCACACTTTAGGATTTCATCCGCAGACTCAAAAGTTAGAACCTGCTTGTACAGCATGATAAAAAGTACCACAGGCTGGAAAGTACTGCTCAGTACTATTCATTTGAATGGTCCCATCATAAGAGTTCATCCACAGATTCAGGTAGAACCACCTTGTACAACATAATAAAAAGAACCCAAGAAAGAACTGTTCAGTAGCTTTCACGTTATAATTTCATTCACACACTCAAAAGTTAGAGCACCTTGTACAGCATTTGTAGCAAATTGTATTCTAATTGAGAGAGTATTTGTATATTTGAAGGATTTTGGTAAGGATGTAAAGAGTGCCAATAATCTTATAAAAAAGCAGCAGTTACTTGAAGCAGACATCACCTCGCATGAGGACAGAGTAAACGAAATCTTGCTTCAGGCAGCTGAGTTTGTGGAAGCTGATCACTTTGAGAAGGATGAAATTGAAGACAGGGCCAAAGCAGTTGCAGAAAGGTACTAAATGTCGGCTTTGTTGCGTGAATAGTAGTAAGACCGCTGCCTGTAAGTGGCCCAAATCTTCAGGTCACTGACGTTCTACTTCCAATCCATGTCCTTTACCTCCACTGAGCAGCTACTTATTCTTAGCACTAACTTCCCACTTTTAGAAAAATTGGTTTGGGGGAGGGGTAGGTGGGCAGTCTAGGAGACTGCCCACCAACCCCTCCCCCAGCTCATCTTTAATACTAACTTCTCGTTTAGTTGAAAATTTTGAGTTGGGGGAGGGGTAGGTGGGCAGTTTCCCAGAATCTTTTACTTCCTGTTTCTTTCCAGGGGCTCTTTATCACCACTGTGGTGGTGGTGAATTTGAAGGGACTTCTTACCTCCCATACACGCCCTTAACTTAAAACTTGCTGGTCCTTTAGTTTGTTTTTTTTCGACCCCTGGGTTTTGAATGTCTCTCTCTTCCCATACTCTTTACTACTTCCCCTTTCTTGGTGCTCCCATCTACCTGTGGGGAAGGATAGAGCCATCCAGATGCATACCTCCTACTTTCAATCCCCGCCTTTTTCTAGGAGAGGCTCGGGAAACGTCCTGTACTCTCTACTACCAGAAAATTCCCTCTCTTTAGTGGTGCTATTTATCCCTATGGAAAGACAGGGATGTCAGGGCTGCACACATTTCACACTCTATATTCCCAGTTCTCTTTCCCTTTGTATTGGCTTGGATGGGCAGGGTTGTATGAACTTTCCACTCCCCACACCTTTTACTCCTAGTGTAAAACGGTTCCCGTTGTTCCCCACTGCCCTGGAAAATTAGGAGAACTTGACCCTTGTAAACCTTACCTTTGGAAAGGAAGTTGAATAGAAGATAATCCTTTTAAACAATTTTCAATTTATTTCACTCAAAACAGCGCTCTGGTGCTCGATATCCCTTTTTATTATATAAACACCACTGAAATACCAGGTGAGCTTTCGCGCGAAAACACGATATCTTCACACGTGAAAAAACATGTTATTTTCACATGTGAAAGTATCACCGTTGCTATGGCTACATAATAAATCTCGCCTTTCGCCGGATAAAACTGTTTCAGTGAAATGGTTTGGTATTTCATTGGTGTTTATATAATAAATAGGACATTACATGGCCGCTTGGAGATACGAAATTGCTCTTCTCGTGTTGAAAACACTCGAAGAGAAATTTCGTATCTCCGCGCGGCCATGTAATATCCTGTATATAAGCTCGATTCTTAATTTAATAGAATCTATTCTAAATGTTTTGTTTAGGTTCATGGGTCTTTCCAAGCCGGCTGAAGCACGGAGAGATAAACTCCAAGACTCGCTCGTTCTTCACCGATATCTCGCCAATGTGGAAGAAGAGCTTGCCTGGATACGAGACAAGGAACCGCTTGTTAAGACTGATGATCTTGGGCGCAACCTAATCGGTACGGTTGTAGACAGGAGCAAATGCACGGCTATATTCGTTTTTTCTGACGATGTAGTCACAAAGTCCAGAGGACTCCTTCTAATTCGGCACTTCGTGCCTCGTCCGGAAACATCGTTTTCAGACTACGTCGTCGTTCGGGTGACAGTCATTCCGTTGGCGCCATTCGACTATCCGGACTGACTTGAAACATGATCGCAGGGTGCTAAGATTTTTCACTTGTGAATAGTTGTACNTCCAAGACTCGCTCGTTCTTCACCGATATCTCGCCAATGTGGAAGAAGAGCTTGCCTGGATACGAGACAAGGAACCGCTTGTTAAGACTGATGATCTTGGGCGCAACCTAATCGGTACGGTTGTAGACAGGAGCAAATGCACGGCTATATTCGTTTTTTCTGACGATGTAGTCACAAAGTCCAGAGGACTCCTTCTAATTCGGCACTTCGTGCCTCGTCCGGAAACATCGTTTTCAGACTACGTCGTCGTTCGGGTGACAGTCATTCCGTTGGCGCCATTCGACTATCCGGACTGACTTGAAACATGATCGCAGGGTGCTAAGATTTTTCACTTGTGAATAGTTGTACAGCATCAGTCGCAGCACAGAAAAATAAAAACTGGAATTAAGATCGAACAGAATGCTTCTGTCCCTTGTGAATGTAGTTGCCTCTGAGATGTAGCTTTGAAGTTTTGACTGCTCACTGTTGATTTTCTTCATGCGATGAGGTCAAATGTTTATAAATTACAATTTAAGGCCGATACACACGAGGGATTTTGCTCCCGGCAAAGCTCCTCCGTGTGTACCAACGATTTCATGGGTATACTTCATCCTCGGGAGCACAATTTCTACCCCGCAAAATGTTCCACGATATTTAACAGGTTAAATATTTGGGAGCAAGCTTCCCGGGCAAATTGAGCGAACTTGAAAACGCTCCCTCGTGTGTACTGACGCGTGCAAAATGAGCCTGGAGCATGCTCCGGGAGCAAAACCCCTCGTGTCTATCGGCCTTTATAGCACTATGGTCAACTGCGATTGCGGTTGTGGTGTCAATTTTTCATTATTAAGTGTCATTTACTTTATTCATATTTAGGAGTTCAAAACCTTCTCAAGAAACAAGAGGCTGTTGATGCAGAAATAACAGCGCATGAGCAGCTTATCAATACAGTGATTTCCACCGCTGAGCAGCTTTTAGAGCGTGAACACTACGCTGCGGATGAAATCGAGGCTCGATGTGCCAAGTTGCAGGACAGCTGGGCCGAGCTAACAAGTTTGTCAGCGGCTCGACAGCAAAAATTACAGGATTCTCTTAAAGCTCAACAGGTTTCAAACTTTAAAATCTAAGCTTACTTATTCTTCTAATTACGTGTAGTTGGTTTCAACTCTTCTTAATGATATCAATGCATTAGAATCATTTATCCTTGACCTCATAAAAAACGCGCTTCATAGAAGCCTATAAACGAACTGGAAGCAATTTTTTTGGCGTAGCAAACAAACACGGCTTGGAGACAAACACGTGCTTCGCGAGTTTAGTAAACAGACACGAGCGCGTGCGGATTTATGTCATCTGTGTAGTAATCATTTCCGCGCGAGTGCGCTGCGAAAGGTCCCGCGCGAAAGGTGAATTTTCCCAAAGAAACGGAGAGCCTTTGCTCGTCTGTAATTTTGTATTCCTCCATTTCCTAGTTTTACACAGAGGTGACTGAAGTAGAGACCTGGATACGGGAGAAACTGCCACGAGTTTCGAGTGAGGACTATGGCCGAGACGAAACTAGTGCCCAGTCCCTGCTGCGTAAGCACGAGACCCTTGAATTGGAGTTAGATAGTTACAGAGCAAAGGTCGAAGATCTCAGGAACGCGTGTCAGGATTTGGTGAAGGCCGAGAATTTCGATGCAGTGAGAATTCAAAGGCGCCAGGTAATATATAAGTTTGTTTTCCAAATTTAGTGGATGTTTTTTTAAGATAAGATCTAGACACTACTGGGGCGCTTGTCGCCTATTGGCCATGAGGTCCCAACTAACAGTCCTAGAAGTCTTTGCGAAAGTTAACTCGGCCCAGTTCCCTTCTCGTTTTCCAAAGTGCCTAATGGGCCACTTCCGAGTTCCAAAACCCGCACTTTCAAAATGAGGCCAAGTGCACAACCTTTCTTGTGGAAATGAGTTTTATTTGCCTGAGAATGAAAAACCATTTCCATATCAAAGGCTGAGCACTTAACCTTGTTTTGATACAGAGGCCCGGGGGAACACGGAAATGGCCTATTGGATAAAGAATTAAATTCGGAGCATGCAAACAAGTTGTGTTTGCTTTTTCCTTTGTTTCTGATCGAGTAAGCAATATCCGCAGGATTTTAACTTTGAACCAGTCATAACGTTTAAGTGCAAATTAGGGAAACTGGACTGGTGAAAGCAACTCTTCTAACATCTCAACAAATGACGATGACACTGCATTTGTTTGGCTTCCAAATTCTTCAGTACCGAAGTTCAGAAGCAATTTTCGTCGATAATAATGTGAAAATTACCCGGACGAAAACGTACACTTTGAGGCGAATGGCTAAACAGCAATCATCCCAGACCGTTATCAGCTAATCTCTCTTTTGCTCTAAAACCTGTGGAGCGAAAGCACAAAAGCGAGCGCCATATGTGTTCGTTAAATTAAGCAGTTGCACTTCTGACTACGTATATTTTCGTTTCAGTCGGAGATGGAAACTCGTTTCCAGCGACTCAGCGATAAGGCATCTGAACGTCACCAGAGACTCCTGGACTCAAACCAACTCTTCAACTTTTACCGAGAAGCTGACGAAGTCGAGTCGTGGATTGCCGAGCGGGAATCGATTGCCTTGTCCGATGACTATGGTCGCGATCTAGAGCACGTGGAAACGCTCCTTAAGAAGTTCGAAGACTTCACTCGTGACTTGGTGACGTCAGGAGAGANCTCTTCAACTTTTACCGAGAAGCTGACGAAGTCGAGTCGTGGATTGCCGAGCGGGAATCGATTGCCTTGTCCGATGACTATGGTCGCGATCTAGAGCACGTGGAAACGCTCCTTAAGAAGTTCGAAGACTTCACTCGTGACTTGGTGACGTCAGGAGAGAGGATTGCGAGTCTTACTGCGCAGGCGCAAGCGTTATTAGATGAAGGCAATAGCGAGGGGGAGGTAAGGAAGCATTTGTGATTTCAGTTGTGTATTCTACACCGTTGATCCTGTGGAGGCGTGATAGCTGAGAGGTAAACACTTCGATCTTCGGCTCTGTAGGTCAGAGGGCGGGGTGTGTCCCCTAGTGCAGATCGACCCAACACTGATTCAACACTGACCCAACTCCGATACAACACTAATCCAACATCGGCCCAACACCGACCCAATAGCGAGCTGGTCTCAAGTACATTCTCAAATGATCAATTGAAGTGAAGGCTTTGCACAGTACTTTAAAGAAAGTTATAGCCCTGTGCACGCCTTGCGTGCCTATCTCTTTATTGAATCATGTGATTGCAAACCTATGTACTTGGTTGTATACAGCTGTTTCGAGAAAGGTTGTCGGAAAAAGTGCACGCGACAATCCCGAAAGGTATTGTGAGTAGTTTTGAGTTCACTTTTCTGCAAAGAAATTTGAAAGAATGGCACGAGAGGCCATGGGTGTATGTTTGCGAGTGCTAGAGGAAAGCAACAAAAGCAGGTTCGACATCTACAGTGTCAGGAACAGTGTATTGATCATATCCCATATTACCTTTCGGGATTGTCGCCTGCACTTTTTTCCCGACAACCTTTCTCGAAATAGCTGTATGCTTTACTGTTCATTCCTGTTCATGTTTATTGATACTGGATTAAATTTTGTGACAGCGACCTCAAAGCCGTTTGTCCTTTCTAAAATTAAAGCACATTATTTTGAATCTGAATCCGAATGTAGTCGTTAATTCAGTGTCAGCTGTTTTATAATTTTAATAAACTATTTTGAGTGAGTTTTCATGCTTTCGTCTAATAGGCCATTGAAAACCGAGTGGAAGAAGTCTGTTCAATGTGGGATACGTTGAAAGAGAGAACCAACTCGCGGCTAGAGGCTTTGGACCGAGCCAGAGAAATCCACGCCTTTAATCGGAACGTGGAGGAGACAAGGGCCTGGATTCAAGAAAAAGAGGCAGCTTTGATGTTTAGTGATGATGGGGCACGTGATCTGAGTAGTGTCCAGGCCTTGCAGAGAAAACACCAAGGTTTTCAGGTCAGTGGCGTAAGAGTGGTCCGGGTAATTTTTTACCTGATTATTATTGCTAATATCGCTTTTATAAAATACGCTTGCCTGTGGTATTGTACATATTTTAGCTGTACAAGGTGGCTCTTACTTTGATTCTGTGGACAAAATCCTAAAGTGTGTAGGATTTCGGGGGACAAACAAGCTGTTTTCGCCACTTTAGAACCGAGAAGGAAACTGGACTTAGTTTATTTTCACCAAGACTTCTGGGATGTTAGTAAGTTTACGCAACAGTACGGCAGAAAGAAGAGGACAGCAAAACGCTTGAGTGTGACAAACGTGACGGGGCTATTAGTTTCGTGTTTTTGTCGGAAATTCACTTAACATTGATGTTTTTTTCTTTGCTCTTCTACAAAAACATCTGTTTGAAGGAATGTGAAGTTTGGCAGAAGGTTTTTTCAAACAAAATTATTTTCACACTTAACACACAATGTTTGCCATCGTCTTTCCTCTTTAAGTTCACTATTTACTTGGGACGTGCCGGTCTGCTGTTGGTCAATTTCTTTTTTCGTGTCCCCAACAGCAGTCCCAGAAGTCGTTGCGAAAATTAACTCGTCCCAGTTTCCTTCGCGTTTCTAAAGTGGTGAATGCAAACGTGGCGAATTCAAATAACAGCTTCCGAGTAGAACGTTCCTGTTATACTGGTTTTTGGATCCCAACTAATTCTGAAGTGTGAATGCTTGACATTTTTCCTTCAGTACTTTTGTTTGTTTGGTAAGTCACAACACGTCTGGTTTGGAGTCCTTTCAAGCGAACCCTAAAATATCGTTTACTTTGGTTCTCTAGTTGGATCTTAAGGCACTCGGAGAGAAGGTCGAATCAGTGTCCCTAGAAGCTGAGGACCTTGCGTCAAGGTTCCCCGAGGGACAGGAACATCTACAGGAACAAAGGGACGAGGTCTTGTCATCATGGCGCCGCCTGCAGGAAAAAGCCAGTAGTAAAAAATCCAATTTGACACAATCTGAAGAGCTTCAAAAGTTTTTAAACGACTTCAGGGATCTTATGTAAGTGTTCTGTGTTGCATTTGTTTAGAGAAATTTTCATATAAGTGCCGTAAGACCAAAACCTGAAGCAGTGTTGTCGCAACGACTGCCTGAAGTCCAGCCGTGACCTGTTACTGGAGTTGTTTCACGTTAGTCAGTAAAGCTGCAACGGTACATTTTTCAGCAATACAATACCTTACTAACAAACTAGCTGAGTAGTTCCCTTTGCGTGGGAACGTACAAGACTGTACAGCTGCGTTGGTTCCCCATCTTGGCCGCTGTCTTGGATAGAACGAGATGCTTGCGAAGCAGGGATGGTTTGCTTTCTTCTTTCGTTTTCGACATAAATCTGTTACAAAGTTGATAGTAGTGTGCCACTCATAGAGTTAGTGAGCATTTCTTGCTGGATTTGTTCAAAATGGTAGAAGCGTTTACGTAGAAGGGACAGACAATCACAGGGCAGCAAAGATTACTCCAGTTGTTTTGATATACCGACAGCTAAATGGCGAAAAATTGCACTGCAGTTTGGCTTCTAGTTAGACAGCAGCTGAGTTACGCCTGCATCAAAGAAACTGGCACTAGTCATTGACAACCTACTGGCTAGTGAAAATGCTGTCCCAAGAGGTGTTTACTAAGAAATGGCATTGGATAGGCCATAACACTGGACAAGTATTTCAGTTAGAGAGATATGTCCCAGGTAGTTTGTACAGATACATGTCAAGATGCTTTAGAAAGTACAAGAAGACAGTTTCATAGAAGGTAAGTGCTTTCCCAGAGGTCAGCCGTGGTGAGTATAATAACTTAACATGAAGAGAGTTAGAGAGTTGAGGGATAGACAAGGTGTATTATGGCGGGCAGTGTGAAAATGGTGAATAATAGACAGAGTTCTAGAAAAGCCCCTCAGGCATTTATTTCGTGTTTGATAAGCTTTATGTATAATAACAACGACGTACGGCTGCGAAGAACAATGAGTTAAAACCCTTTTCTTTTCTTTTCTCTTCTTTTCTGTGTGTTCAATCAAACGGCGCGTCCGTCGAGTCAAGTTTAAGTAAGACGCACCGGGCGTTTAAATGAGAAACACGGTAAAGCGTACTGTACAGTACGGTTTTCGGTTACTTGTTGGAACCAATACATGTTACAGAAGTGAAGTTACTAAGAAGTTTATTTTCCCATTTTAGGTCGTGGATTGGCCATATGTCGTCAGTTATCATTGAGGACGAACTGCCTGATGACGTCACTAATGCGGAGAGTTGCTTTGCTCGTCATCAGGAGCATAAGGCTGAAATAGACACTCGTCAAAGAAGTGTCAATGATTTCTACCAAGCGGCTGACAAACTTATTGGGGACAAACACTCTGCGTCCGCGGATGTCAAAGAAAAAAAGCAACGGTTGTCCAAAGCATGGCAGGCGCTGCAAACTACGTGGAGTGAAAAAGGAATGGAACTGGAACAAAGTAAGGAGATGCTGGTGTTTAAACGGGACGCTGACCAGTTAGAGGCCTGGCTCAATGCACGTGATCTTGATCAGGAATCGGGTGACATTGGCGATTCGTTAGAGGGGGTGGAAGACTTGTTAAAGAAGCACGAGGAGTTTGAGCAAATGCTTCTTGCTCAGGAAATGAAATTATTGGGAATTACGAAATTGACGCAGCAAGAAGAGGAGATGAATAAACAGAGTGAGAGAGAGAATGAAATGAAGGAAGAACAGGAAAGAAGGGAAAGAGAAGAAGAGGAGGAGCGAGCACGAGAACTCAGGGAAAGAAAAAGCCGAGAACAAATAAGAACGAAAGAAGAAGCCGACAGAAAAGAGAAAGAAAGGGAAAAGCAAATGAGACTTAAAGAAGAAGCCGAGAGGAAAGAGAACGAAAGGAAACGGAAAGAAGCCGAGAGAAAAGAGAAAGAGAGAGAACAACGGGAGGAAGCTGAGAAGCTCAGAGCTTTGGAAGAAAAGAAGGCGAAACAGGAGGAAGAAAAAAGGCCACAGGAAACAGATAGGCGAGTGAAACTGGAGGAGCAAAGGCGACAAGAAAAGATTGACGTCGACAATAACAATAAATCGGCAAGCACTCCTCAAGACCAGCAAAAAGGATCAGTTTCATCTACTGTTGAAGGAATCTTGCAGCGGAAACAAGAGCTTGAATCTGGTGGCAGAAAGGCGCATGCTCGCATGTGGAAGACGCTGTACACGGTGTTACGAGGACACCAACTTTTCTTCTATCGCGACAAGAAGGACGCACAAAGCACCAACTATGCTGCACCTCCGGTGGACTTGACGGATGGATTCTGTGAAGAGGCTAGTGATGTGGTCAGACGAAAGAATGCTTTTAGGTTGCTTTGTGACGACGACTCTGACTTCTTTTTTGTTGCGAAGGATCCAGAAGATCTCGAGCGATGGATCAAAAGTATGAGCGAAGCCTGCGGCCAAATTGACCTCGATATTCCCAGTCCCCCTCCTCCAACACCACCTGCGAGGCTTCCAAACACCACGACAGCACTGCTAATGGAAAGTCAAGAGAATGGCGGCTCCCCGGATGTGACGAAACCATATGGACGCTTGCCTAAGCCTCTTATTACTGTCACAAGCTTTGATGATGACGAGGATGTCCTTATTGACCCCCCTCCCCCTCCCCCTGTTAGTATACCACTCCCCACGGACTTTTCAGCTACCAGTGTAGTTACTGAGAACGAGCATGATAGTGAGAATGATATTTTAGGGGATATCGGTATCCTTCCGCTGGAGCCTGCTAGCGCACCCCCGCGAGTCCCACCAGCTCCCCCGGATTTCGCTGATTTTGATGATTCGGATGATGAAGATCTTCCCGTGTTACCGGCATCTCCGCCTCCGGAATTCCTTTCAGATGATGATAGAAGTGACTTTGACAATGAACCTGAGGATAGCCCTCTCGCAAATATCATTTCGCAACTCAAGCAGCCTACCCCTCCCCCAAGGAGGAGTAAAACAAAACCCGTCCCTCCTCCCCCGGCATTCAAATCGGATGGGCGTTCACGCTCAGACTCACGTGACTCCACAGACTCCGGAGGTAGAGGCCCCAAACCTCCCGTTAAACCCAAGCCTGCGGGTCTGACTGGCCAGCAGTCAAGGAATAATAGACAGGCTCAAGGTTTTACTGGTCCCATGCGGTCAGTGGTTGATAGTGGAGATTCTGCGCACGGTGATAGTAGACAGGAAAAGAGAAAGGGAGTGTTGGGGAACATTTTTAAGAAGAAAAAGTAAAAGTACTATGGCTAGGTTATTAAAAATTATTACGCATCTGGTAGGACATTTCAACTTTCTTATACATAGATAGCGAGACCCTTTTTGAATCATGTCGAAGTGGTTATGAATATTTTCGAACCAAAATTGTATATATATATATATCGCGCCAAATAGACTGTATATAGCTATTTAAGGGTATAACTTTTTATTATTTAAGGCCCAGATATTTTTGTAGAAGTATCTAAATGAAAGAGTGAACTATTAAAGAGTATTTTTCTAGCTACCGGTTTTCTTTGAAATTTTCATATGTGAAATGTTAAGGAACTATATACTACATAGTCTTATCTAGGTTAGAAACCTAGAGTTAATCCAAAGCCAAAACGTTTAAGGCCAAGTACACAGTAAAGTTGTTTATGGAGAAAGCCGAAACGCTGGGCAACATCAAAAGGCTTGGAATATTTCAGAAAATATATAATGAAATTTAGGTTCTTATCTTTTGAAAACACGTTAAGTTTTACTTCGTTTCGTTTGATGACTGTGGTCCATTACCGGTTTTTAAATTCGAAAATCATTCCACTTTTTTAACCTTATCTTTTTGTAGCAGCCATTGAGATTACGGTAAAATGTGTCTCTAAGGTCAAAGGCTTATCCTGATCATATGATTCCGTAAGGATCCAAATAGTTATTAAGAGAAAGGTTATACGCTTCAAGTGTCCTTGTCCTGGGTTGCACAGTGTTAGGTTACCATGGTCAATTAGAGCGATTTCAAAACCAAAAACAAAGTGATCACCATGGCTAATGACGTCAGCTACGCAAAACAATCCAATAAAACAATCAGAACGTGAAGTAAACGCATGTTGCTACCGCAAAGCTCAGGAAAACGCCAGTGTGATTTTCTCTGATTGGTTTAAAAAGAGCGCGAGATTTGAGAGCTGACTACCAAGTGTACCAGTGTAAATCAGAAGCAACGTCACAATTCCTTTTGACCATAAAGAGGTTACCGCTGTATTTCGAAGTAAAACAATTTGCAAGCCTGTCTTCAGTTTCCTGCTAGATTAACTCGTCGCCTGGTCTGTCAAGTTGCATTTCTCTGGGGTGAAGTTTCTCTTTGTCTTACACTTGACCTGCTCTCTCTTCCATCATCTCTTTGAGCTTGGCTATTTCCTGTTGAAGCCTGTCTGATTAAGTGTTAAGGAAGCAAAGCAATGAATGTCAATACAAAGAAAGGCGACTGCCGTGCCAACTTAAGAAACAGCTCTTCTTTCCAGTCCGGAAGCGTGCGTGTTTTTACGACACGGTGGAACAGTCAGAACACCCACTCACAACACATACGTTATTGGTACTTAATTTCGCGATTTTGGCGAGACAGTATTCCGCCGGGCTTTATTTCGCGAGTTAATAGGAAAATATAAAGAAAGGGCATTAAATTTCGCGAGGATTTTTATCGCGGGTCTTCAGTTAATTTCGCGATTTATTCACAATCGCGAGAAACGTGAAATTAAGTACATATAAGGTAAATTCGTTGGTAAAATTTATTAGTTTATCAAAGTTATGACAAATCAACAAGTTGTTATATCGAAATGTTGAAGCTGTTTGACGCTTTTTGCCTTGCATGAGAGCGAGTTTGAGAGAAAATAACCGACTAAATTGGAATGTACTCGGGGACAGCAAAAACCTTTCTTTTAAAAACTATCAGCCTCATTCAGTTAACCAAACTACCTATAGAGTAGCCTTGGTTTATATCTAAAGGATATCAGCTTCATCAAAATCTTCAACTTCCACCACAGCTTCCAACCTTCCTTCCAGTTCGCTTAGTTTGTCCTGGAATTCCTCGAATCTCTTCGTTTCTTTTTCAGAACTCTCACATTCTGACGTCTCATGAGGCTGAGATGTCTCCCTCTAAAGGACAAACACAACAGGTATCTAATGTACACGTTAGTTTACGGGCGCCTATTCACGTTGACTGTGTGACCCGAGGGAATTCCCTATAAATGAAGGGTGGAATCGCCGTTCCTTTAAAGGGGTAATATTTGTCACCCTAAAATCGAGGTGAGATTTACTGCAGTAATTCAGAGTAATTCCGTCAAGAATTAGTCGTGTATATTGGTTATGAGACTAATAGCTGATAACCCTTTCATGTAATATCCCAGTAATAGCCACCACAATGGACGATAACTTACATTAATCCTACTGCCATCCTGGGGTTTTTCCTCATCGTCCACACTGTGTTTAATTTCTGGGATTGGAATGTCGTGCTTGTTACACAAGTCTGATATGAGATTCTGAAAAGGAACGTAAGAATTAAGTTTAGTGCTTACCTGAGTGATTTCTAGATAATAGAATGATTGCTTTGGTTGTTAGACACTCAACTAAAAACGCATCCTATCACCAAAAAGAGACCTGGAGGGTAACATAACATGGGACACGCACCTTGCAAGTTTTCTCTTCGGTCTGTAGCAGTCTCTTTGAACGTATTTTCTTTGTGAAGTTATAGAACACTCACCGCAATGTTCCTTCAAAATATCAAATACCTCTAAGTTCCTTGGAAGATTCTCCAGTATGCGTCTTATTTTCAACTCTCTTCTCTGTGTTTGATGCAATGAAACACTATGTCTCGTGTTTGACATAAATTATCGTAAGAAACACTATGTGTTTGATATATTACCACTCAGTGTCTGTATATCAGTTGAAACACTCCTTCTTGTGTGTGATAATTACTACTCGGTGTTTGGATATCAGTTGAAACACTTCTTCACGTGTATGATAATTACTACTCGGTGTTTGGATATCAGTTGAAACACTCCTTCTCGTGTATGATAATTACTACTCGGTGTTTGGATATCATTGTAGGCAGTATCGTAGCTGATTGTTTTGAACTGTCAGTGTTCTAGCACGATAAAAAGTGAGCTTAACGCAATTACCATCCTGGCGTTCCTTTTCACCAATTTCTGTTTCCAAGTCGTTATTCTCTTGTTCGGCTTTTTCGAGTACTTTTTTATCTGTGGTGATCTCTTCTAACAAAGACTCTAGTTTTGCTTGGCTTTCAACTCCTTGTTTCGTCAAAGCTTCACTCTCCTCCTTCAACCTTTTAGCTTCTTTAAAGTTTCTTTCTAAACAACAACAAAAGTAACACAACAAAACAGATCTGGCCCGGTTGTTCAAACGTTGGATAGTGCTATCCAGCGGATAGATTTTAGGGAAACCGATTACGTTATCCAGTGGATAGCGTTATCCACCTTTTGAACAACTGGGGCCTGGCCAACAGATATTCACTATGTGGCTATATGTAGTCCCAAACTTTTTAAGCCCTTTCGGTCTGACATTGGGTATAGATTTTACCCGTATGGGTCTGAAATAGGGTGAGGTGCTGCACTCAAGTGCAGAACAAGTGTCTAAAATAGCAGCGCACAAGTGACGTCACAGTGACTACTTTGCAATTTTTTTCTGACTTTTGTCATTTTAATGACAAGAGTCAGACAAACATGACATTTTAATGAAAAAACAAACAAACAAAAGTGAATTTGCTAATAATAATTTTAATTTGTTTGTTTGAGTTAACGCCATTGGACATAAATATTTTTTATCATTCGTCTCTTTGAGCACAGTGGTTCAGGTTTTAAACAGGGTAGAGAAAATCACATCTTTTGGTGTAAAATAGGGCATGCCACAGTCACCCCACCGAAATTTCCGGGAGTACTCTCCCTGGGTGCATGTCCCACACTGGTGGCGTCGTGCACATTTTTATCTTTCTCATCTCTTTACCTTGCTTTGCTATTTCTTTAGCCGCGTCCAGGTCAGAAATCTGTGATTCGATCTCATTCAAACTCTTCCGCAATGTTAGTACGCCTCTTTGTCGGAGCTGAATCTTGTTTGACAAAGCCTTGATTTTCTGGTAGACTTCCCTCTGCTTGGCATGAAGTCTAGTGTAAAATAAAAGCAGCATGCAAGATCTGTTTAGCGCCAAATTAGATTTACCTACAGAATAAGCTCATAATAATGGCAACTTAACTGCGAAATCAATTAGGTATTGGTGGTCCTTGTAATGAATCACCAACATGGCTGTGTCTTGTGATACTCGGAAGTTATCTATTTTATAACTTGACTAAGAAATAAGGCCTATATGCCTCAGAGAAGATGAAAGATTTATCCCCCTTCCCTGAAAGCTGCTGAAAAGACATGGCAGTGCGCATGCGTCAGATTCTGATCAAACCACAAGGATAGAGTAGCGTGTTAAGTGCATGTCGGATGTTGGTTTTTCTCCCGGTCCCCCCCCCAGAGAAAATGATGCATAGCGCTATCCACCGCATAAATCACTATCCAGCGGATACGTATTAAGGGATAAGACTGCGCTATCCGCTGGATAGAAATTTATGCAGTGGATAACGTCATCTACCCTTTGAACAACTGGACCCTGGACCTACCTTGCTAGTTCACAATCTTTTGTGAAAGTAAAGTGTTCCATGCTTGAAAATGTCTTTACAGATTGTTGTTCCTCTTCCAGGTCTTTGATGATCTGTTTGGATTTCTCTAATTCTTCGGATGCAGCAGACAAATCTTTAGTCAAGCTATGTAAAACAAAAACGGGAAATATTATTGGGAAATATAGTCCAAAACATAACAACCTAGGAACATCATTTCCATTAACGACTGTGTTGACGTAAAAAGATGGTTTCCTCGAGTACTGGTGATTTCATTCATTTTCCCATTTCATTTTACATTTTTGTTTTTGTTTGTTTGCGTGTTCGTTCGTTTGTTTGTTTGTTTTGCCAAATGTAGTTGATTTTTCCTTAGGCCTGATTTTTCCTGAAGTAGAATTTTTGAGGACCCTGATTCAGAAAAAGATAAATGGACGCAGAATTGTTTTAACGTCCTCATCTAAACGTGACGTTTCACGTCGTAACCAGGCCAGGCAGTGACGGCAAAGAAATGTACCAGCACTGTGTAAGGCGACATGAAATATGACTGGCTACTTACTGCTCCTCTATTGTACAATGTTCTGCAGTTTTCTCATCAAACTGTTTCTGCGTCGATAACAACATCTCCTATAAGAAATGACAAATATGTTGTTCATACAGACAGGGCGTTTTTCAACTGATGTCTTTGGTTTAATATTCCTAGATTCTGATTAGATGAAAAGTCTCAAACCTTTGGAACGTAAAATCAATTGTGAATTGCACACGTGTCACAAAGCACTCTAAGAAATAAACATTTCTTCATGGTTGAGTGGGAAAAATCGTATGACGAGTTTTTTCAGACCAACTTTGACAACTTTGTTTAGAGTAAAATCTGTCGCTGGCTTCACAAGCGCAAAAAAAGGTTTGTGAACTATTGAGGACAACGATTGTTGAACTTCCGATTAGTTGAAAAAGCGGTTTCTTCCAAGGAGTTGCAAAAATATTGAGAGAAATCAACTTCTCTCAGCCTACCCTAAAAACCCCCGTTTTAATGGGCTGCCAGTGGCAAATAATATGTCCCCCTGGAGGGTGATATGTTTTTCTATTTCGATCTATTTCTCGGTATCGAAGTAGCTATACACGTTACCGCACTGCAGCCCAACACATGCCTAGTATAGGCGTCTCGTTACTCACATATTCCTGCTGTATTGTTTTCTCTCTTTCTTCTATTTCTTCTTGCCGTTTGTCAAGGGCGTTTTGCTGAGGGGCAAACTCCATTTTAACTGATTCAATTTTCCCCTCCTGCTGTTTAATGGCGTCCGTGAACTCAGCCTCTTTTTCATTTAACTCCTTAAGCTTTGCTTCCAATGCTAAAATTTCGCCCTCAAAACCAAGCAAACAAACAAAATATACATATAAGAGTTAAAAAAAAACAAACCGTACAGTCAAATCTCCATGTGCCACCATCCCCCATAAGCGACCACTTCAGTGGCGGATCCAGGGGAGGGGCCCGGGGGGAGCGCCCCCCTTTATTTTTAGACCAAACTGAGGCCCAGAAGGCCGAAAAAAAATTTTGGACACGGGGCGCCCCCCTCTTATCTCAGGGTTTGGATGACCCCCCCCCCCCCCCTCCCTTATCTCAAGGTCTGGATCCGGCACTGCACCTATCCAAAACATCAAAACGTTTTCCCGTGAAATTACGCAGCTGGAACCTTTCGTAAACGACCACATCTCGTAAACGACCGCTACCACTAGATAACGGCTTTAGAAGTTTCCATTGTTTCATTCCACTGTAATAGACCACTTAAGGCATGGTTTGATCTCTGTTTGTTGTATTTACCGACACTTCCACGTCTCGTAAGCGACAACTGAATCTCCGCATTTTGGGTGGTCGCTTACGGGAGGTTTGAATGTACTGAGACATTAGTATAGTGCAAGACCGTGCCTGGTGCAACGACCCCCGCATTCTACAATTTGTCTTGTAAACCGCAAAAAATATTTTCAGGGGTGGTGAAATCACAGTGGCCGAATCAGGAAAGCGGGGAGGGGGTGGGGTGGGGGCCTCCAGACGCCTTAAATTCATCCATCATGCAGACCAGAGACATTTTAAGTAACTGGGCGAATAAATGTCGTGTGAAGAAAATTGTTTTCTGCATTGCGGGATGGCATATATGGATCTACGAAAATAAAGTTTACTAGAGAATAACCTTTAACCCACCACAATTTTGAACCCCTCCGAATTTGAATTCTTGCATCCGCACCTGAATCACCAGCGGAGGATCCAGGGGAGTGGTCCCGCACCCCCCCCCCCCCCCCTTTTTTTTTCACACCACAGGGCCACGCGGCCGCAACAAGAGACTTTGCTGCCCCCCAGCACCCCCCCCCCCCCCCCCCCCCCCTCCTCCCCACCACCCTCTTTCCCTTTCCACCACTTCTTGTTTTTTTGCATCCACAATAAAAAAAACTTCGAAACTGCGCCCCCCATAAACCTCCCCTTATGAACCCCCCTCATACTCGGTTGTCTCCTCCTCACAATCCCTTGTGGTATCACCTTGCAACCTGGAGGGCACGTTTTCCTTATTCTCTTCTCTCTCTTTCTCAAAAATTTTTGTTTTCGCA
>CALNXI010000095.1:98319-112265 GCA_942486025.1 Porites evermanni
GATAAAAAACACCAAAAGATGTGGCGGAAGCCTGAGATTGAGTAGAGTAGATGGTGGCGGGCGGGTGGGTGGGGGGGGGGGAGCTGGGTGTGTTGGGTTGGGAGTGTGGGGGGGGCGGTGGGGGGCGGGAGGGGGGGGCGGGGGGGGGGGGGGGGGGGGGGGGGGTGCACCAAAATCAATAAAATTAAGTGTTATCAACTGAGTTAACAAGACCAAAGAATGTCCGTTAAAAGAAGGCTTCGACTGTATTTTCCTAATCAAAAATAAAAATATGGCAGTGTGTTTAGTTACAGACTGTTGTGTAGAAAAATCGAGAGAGTTTTAAAATGCTCTACAACATTCAAGCATTTGCAGTAGAAGTGTATTTTTTAGTACCTTTTCATCTTGAGCTGGAAGCCTGTACCGTGAAAATTCCAAATCTATTTTCAGTTGCTCCAGTCTACTGCTGATTTCTTCAGCTAAATCATAGTTATCATTTGCGAGAGCTTGACTTTCTTCCTGCTGGAGTTTCTTAATCTGTTTTTCCTTTTCACTGATGGTACCCTCTGTGTCTGTATACAGTTTGAATAACTCCTCCTCAAGACTTGTAAGGGACTGCTTGTCATCACTTCAAGTGCAAGCAAAATAAAAACAAAGAACAGTTTAATTCACTACCATTTCCTGCCCTAGTAACTCAAGTTCCCCTTACCCTTATGAACTGGTTTCAAGACAATGAAGCAGTAACTTCATGTTCAAAGGCCCTCATGACCCACCCAGTCCTGGGCTGGGTGCATAAAGTAGTCCCATCTCTGTGTACCACTGGATTTTGTGCTTCCTGTCCTCTTTAGTATAATTTAATGGTTGTGGCTTTTTCATAATAACCTCTTATGGCAATGCAGTGCTCATGCATATGGCATAACATTAAACTTTTATATACACAAAGCCAAAAGATCTCAATGTCAACTGCTTTTTGAAGAATATCTGCAAACAAAATGTCCATTCATCCTGAATCAAAAACAGGCAACAGTTTGAACAAAATGTATGTAGAGAGGTAAGGAACATATGTGCTTGAAAATTTTTCAAAACAAATACTGTAGTAAAAAATTTACATTGAATTCAGCTTTCATAGGACATGACAAATTGTGCAGTTTTTGGAGGGTATTATTTGCCTACTTAATCCATACAGTTCTTCATATCATACTCAGTCCTTTAAATTCAGGACAGGTCTATTTTACCTTAAAGTGGCCAGTTGTGATTCCATTTGATGCAGTGCAATGCTCAGCTTGTCTTTGCTCTTTACTCTGTCAGAAGAGTCACCTGGTTTGTTGATCAGGTTAAAACTACTTCTATCTGCACCATGCTTAGAGATCTCCATTTCAACATCAGAGACAACATCTCTTTCCAGTCCATGAAGTTCATCATGTTCTTCATTCTGAATGACTTCTTCCTTAGAGGCAAGTTCATCCTGTAAATAGCCCGTTTCACTTTTTGTAGTAAAATTTTGACCAGGCAATTTAGGAGACTCATCCAACACTACACAAGTCTCAAACAATGAAGAAAGCTTATTGCCTTGCAAATTATAATCTGTTCTCTCTGCTGCATGCAGAGAATCATCAAAGTCTTTGACAGAAGGAGTGGACATTTCATGATCAGTGTCACCTTCCATACTTTCTTCTCTAGAATCATCTCTAAAGACTTGTGCTTCTTTACACTCATGCTCTTTAGTTGGAACTTCCATGCTATGTGATGTAAGATCACTAGGTATTGGTATCAAATTACCAGTGTCTGAATGTGTCTCAACATCTTGATATAGGTTTTCATCTGAAGAAGATGGTGTGCCGATTGAATACACGGGGGCTGGAAGTGCACTGGCGGATTCCTCAGGCTGAATGATGTTCTCTGAATTTTCAACATCTAAAATTTAGACAATAATTTTAGATTTAATGGAGCCGAAACCAATTGTGGAATTGCACGCATTTTAGGCACCCTGCTGATGAACAGTTGGGACACGTATATATATTTTTTAGCAACTACTATAATTTGCAGTCTGTCAACTTTGAATTTGATTTGAATATAATTGAATACAACCCAGAGAATTGTTCATTTCTGTAAGTATTTTACTCTACACAGCCATTTACTTTGTTGGCATTCAAAACAAAAACAGACTCCAATAGACTATAATAATTTTCATGTCAGACTTTTGTTAACCCTCACAATATGATCACCAGAAAAAAAACGTGAACACTGAAATCAAACTAAAATAATGGAAAGAAACCTTACAATCGAACAGAAGTTTATGTCAGCAATCGTTGTCACAACTTTCTCTGGAAATGTTTTTATTTAATGTGATCACTGAACTGCACTCACTGAATGCTGAGATCAATGAAATTCTTTCAGCAATCATGATGATATATGAAAACCAAGCTTTATATGGTGGTCTCGGCACTACTACTTTTTTAAAGTTTTCCACAGTTTTCCACACAAACAATAACGGTAAAACTGAAGCAAATTAAACTTTTGTAATGAGCACATGTTGGTACTATGAGGTTCGTACATATACCTTGCTTTGTCATAACTCTTCCTTTTTCCGCAGACTCACAAGACATCTCTGTAGCCTGGACTTCTTCACTTTTTTCAGTTATGTGGCTAGAGCACAAGTAAAAAAGAGGTTGATTAACTAGTACTGAGTGAAAAAGCAGATGACAATCAAGATGTTGACGTTGTTGTTGATGATTATGATGATGATGATGATGATGATGATGATGATGAGCAATAGTAAATGACACTGAAAGCAAAGAAAGTCCAAGTAAGAAGCCCGGGGTGGGGGGTACTGCCATATATGGGCTATATAGGTATGTGCCACTGTGAAGGGTATGGTTTTCAAGCAGTTTACTCTAGGATAGGGTATATAAATCAGAGCGCTTGGGTCTAGAATAGGGTATCATTATTCGGGAAACTGATCGGGTGGTTGAAGATTTTATCAAGACTGGGGAAACAGCCACTCTAGGATAGGGGGGATTTGGGGAGTTTACTCTAGTATAGGGTAGCAAAATTCAGGTGAACTAGCTCTGGTATAGGTTAAGGGTTCCAGGGTCCCAGCGGCACATCCCCACCCAGAAATTCCTAAAGTACCCCCCCCCCCCCCCCCCCGCACAGACACCCCTTTTACCGGGCCCGCCCGTTGCCCAAGGTTTTAAAAAATACTCAGACCTTTTTTTTTAAAAATCGGCAACGGGGTGTTTTAAATATTTGAAGGTGTATCAAAAAAGGAGGAGATATTAAAAATTGTAAAGAACAAGGAAGCGATAACAACTGTTTTTACTCTTTCCCTACCCCACCGCTTCCCGATCCCAGGGAAACTAGCTCGGGTATAGGTTAAGGGTTCCGGGGCCCCCGCGCCCCCCCCCCCCCCAAAAATTCCTAAAGTCCCCCCCCCCCCCCCGAGGTAAGAAGTAAGTTTTAACAAGTAGCTTGTGTCATTACTTACCTAGTCTTAGAGTCAGATTGCCTTGCATAACCAGGCCTTACGGTTTGTCGAGTCTTTTTCTTCTTTGCTGCTGCTGAGTGACCAGCTTGCTGTAAGGTATTGACTGGTATAGGTTGTATTGGTTCTGGCAAAACTTCAGACCCTGGCATATCTGATTTTTGTTTTAGTCGAAAACACAACATACAGTAAATAAAGAGAAAAGTTACCAAAAAGGTTCCTCACCTACTCTGGCAACATTTAGCAAAGAAATTCCAAAGCTCAGAGCAACAATTTCAAACAAATCAAATATTTCATTTAAACTGCTCAAACTTCATTAGCAATGTAAAATGAGATTATCTAATAGAAGGGCTGTTACCTATTCCCAGAAGAGGATTGTACATGGCTGGGATTTCGAGGTCCAGTCCCTCGTCCCTATTCAGAAAACCCTTCTAAAATAGTGACATCAGTGGATGGAATTTCAGTCAGTATAGCCTTCATTAACAATCAGGGATGCCAAAGAGGGTTGGGATAATGGCACACCAATACCAAAATTTCCCAACATCTTTACTTTATACCAGAAACTGGAAGATAGGTACCAGGGATTTCAAAAAGCACCGACGACCGACGAAACACGTCGGCTACATTGCTCAGAGAAGTCGGCTACTTTTTCCCCCGAAGAAGAAGCAACTATAATGTCATGGACAAAACAATAATGTCATGGACAAAAATAGAATTTGTTCATGCAGAAATGTATGTAACTTAGTATAATTATCATTTGTTCATTGCTTGCAGGAGTTAATTGTGTGTTAGGAGGTAATCAAAATTTGAATAAAACTCAAATCTTCTTGAATGGAAAACTCACTCTTTCATACTCAGTTTAGTCCCCTAAACGATAGAAATCGCTTATTAGGGCTTTGCAATTTTATAATTTTCTGAGGGAGCATGCCCCCAGACACCTCATGAAAACATGGACTGTTGATACAGACGGTTACTCTATTCAAATCTGCTGGCTACTTCAATTTTTATTGAAACCCCTGGGGTACTATAGTATATACCTCAAAAATTATTAGTAATTTTCACTTGAAGACACTGTTAAATAAAGTTCAAAGCCACTGTTCACCATTATAGTAGATCAGGCAACACAATAGCCAACTGATACCACAGCAAACCGCTCAGGGAACAAGTTTCCTCCTCTTATAATGCCAACAATCCCTCGGATCAAAAATACTAACCATGAGTGTGTTTCCTGATACACCAATCACTAACAACCATATTGGTACTAATAGTCCCACTCACT
The DNA here is from genome assembly GCA_942486025.1 of Porites evermanni. NCBI lineage: Eukaryota > Metazoa > Cnidaria > Anthozoa > Scleractinia > Poritidae > Porites > Porites evermanni. The sequence continues at coordinate 103,062 of CALNXI010000095.1, forward strand.
AAATCGACACTATCGCTTGATAAAGAACTGCAGTAGGCAGTCCAAACATTGCTATGACTATTGCAGTGACTATTGTGAGACAAACAATAACTGAAACCCTTTCTTATGGTACCATATACTCCCAAACCCTACATTCCCTGGATAGGAATAATACAGTCAATCCTTCACTAACGGCCACCTCTCCACAAGGCCTTTTTTTTTTGTTTCTACAGACAGTCCATAACCTGACTCTTGTTTAAACCCCTCTTTAACGGCCACCTCTCGACAACGACAATGGCCACTGAAGCGTGTCCCCAACTGCCAAAATAACCTCTCAAAAACAGCAAGTTCTTTTCAGGGACTGATAAAAAATTCAAGAATGGTCATGCAATTTGATCTGTACGGCACGTTGATGATTAAACGCGGCAATATTATTTTGATTGTGTTCCATTCATCCCGCTACATTAACCATAAATTTTATACAATACTTATAGCCAATGCTGCGAACTTTGTTCATTTGGTCACGTAAACATTTTCATTGCAAACATCATTTAAGTTTTTTTGCGAATTTCATCTCTCTATTTTAAATATGATTAAATTACCGTTATGGGATACAGCTGTAAGCATGAATTTAGCACAATAAACATTCTGTACTGCCTAACAAAATTGTCATTTTACACCCCTACCTCCCCATGATGGCCATTCCTCCACAACAGCTAATTTCTTCTGTCCACAAGGTGGCCATTGTGGAGAGGTTCGACTGAATTATTGTTAAGTTTTATTTACCAAGGACTGCTGAGACATGTTGAGTTACTGTCCTCTTAGTGTTTATTCCAGTTGACTTAGTGCCCTGTTTTGTAGACATAAGGTCACGATCACTGTCATCAGTGAAACTCAGTTCACCAGCCATTTCAGTTGCAGGGCTAGCTGTTAATGTCATACCACTAAATAAGGATGCCTCAGTATTACTGCTTCCTCTCTTTTCACCCTGTTATAGAAAACCAAAATGATTCATGTAACGAGACCTTCCAAGGTGTAAGCACATGTCAGCAACAAGCGACAACATACAAAAAATAAACAAAGGATAAAATAAAACCACGACATGGTTAAAGAAGCCTTTAAATTTAAACAAAACAACAGCTGGCCATAGCATCTCTTTATATAAAAAATAAGAGCATAAAAGCTTTTAATTTAGCATGGTCAGGTTTAAGGACTAATTATAACAAAAACTGGCTTGGCGATCAACGTTAGGTGATACGGAAGTGAGATCACCGATAAACTTTTAAAGCTCTGTTTGAAAATAAAGAAGGGTTTCTTACCGAAGCATTCTTGATACCATCTCCGGAAGACTGAGATTTCCGTTGTTGGGAAGATGAAGTTTTTTCCAGTCTTAAACGACCAAATAACGACATAGTTTCGCTCAAGATTTGTTAAATTTCAGTTTCATGTTGATCCGACTGTTGATCAGCTCTGTTGATCCACCATATTGAAAATATGAGTCTGCAGTCTTCGTCCGCTGTTACCAGTAGCACCAGTAACTTGGTGTTGGGACATTTCAACTGTCCATTTTTAGAATGGAAGAAAGGGAACGAACAATTCGAAAAAAGATCAATCTATCAGTTTTGTTCATACTCTGCAAGAAGGTAGTTCTACCTTGAAATTCTGGCGATGAAATGCTATGATCAGATGTGACATTTCAAAGGCCCTCGGGAAGCAGAAAAAGTGCCCGCAGCTGGAGTCGCTTTGGGGTACTCTTTCTAAAAACTTTCAGTGTAAGTAAAGTCTTGTATAAAAGCGAAGAGTCTAAACGGGTTTTAGCGGCCATAAGTTCAACTGTCTGGCTTTTTTTTTAACTTTTCAAACTTTTATTAAATACTGCACAGCGTTACATACTAACGTTACATGACATTGCATGATACATTAGCTTACCATGCTTACATTACAGTGAATTACAAATTTACATTACATTACACTATGAACCAGACCATGAACTTTAACGGTAAAGTAACCACTAAACGATTTTCTCTCTATATAAAGGTTTAAACCTTTATACAGAGAGAAAATCGTTTACATAAAAACCCATTAAAACGGCCATAAATCGACCCGTGGACCACACAGGAAAGACCTAACACACATTTTAAGTAAGGTAAGCTGTTTTCGTAGGTTACAGGAACGATAGGTTTTTTTCCCATACAAATCCTTATATTTTCAATGTTACGCAACAATGCCGATGTTCGCCGATGCTCACATTTCGAGCTTGGGCTACCTGTGAAGTAACTATACAAAAAAAAAAAGGAAAATACGTTCTAAGCACAGACGACACTAGGGTACAAAGTCCAAAGGCAGAGCCCACTTCTTATTAAATTTGTCCATTTTATTAGTTTTAACACATTTGTGCTTTTCTGTTTCATACTTAATTTTAACCTTGGATGAAAAGACAGTTATGACTGGAAGAGTCTGATTTCTTCTACAGCCCCATAAGTATAGTTTAGCGATCAGTATCCAATAATTCAGTAAAGGGCAATTTGTATATAATATTCCTGTAATAAGGTCTTATAAGGTCAGACAGATGAATTCTCTTGTCAATGTGTAAGAGTAATATTGAAATTCCTTCCAAAACTGCTTGGTGTGCCTGCATTCGAAAAAGATGTGGTAAAGGATTCCGAATCCGTTTTGCATAGTGAACATTTATCGTCTTGAATATAACCTATTTTGCATAACTTTTTATTGGTAAATAAAACTGAATTAAGGACTTTGCAGGGGCACCCAACGAGAATATAATTCAAAACCTCTTAAACATAGCATTGTTAAACGTATTTTAGTATTTAAACCGTAGATATAGGCATATTTTTATCCCCAAAAAATTTTTTATCTGTTCGGATTTGCTAGCTGAAAGTCTAGTGATCCGAAAATTATAGGGATCAAAACTTACCTTTTCGAAAATTTCAGCCAGAAAAAAAGGCTCCCGAAAATTCTAGGTGACCTTTTAAGGGTAAAAATCCATTAAAAATGGGCAATTATACCATTTTTTAGATGTTCGAAAATCCTAGGAGAGGCAGGCAAGCAAGAAGTTCTACAACAAATGTTCCGAAAATTCTAGATCTCAAATCGTCTTCCGAACAGATATTTTCCGAAAATTGACGTTGGGTGCCCCTGACTTTGTATTGAAAAGCTTTTAGATAAGGTTCAAACGCTACCTCATGTGGAAGAAGGAATACTTTTTTCAGCTGGTCTTGGTTTAGATTGAAATCTTGACACAAGTATTTGGAGTTTTTTGGACATGGGGCAATTATTTTTTTAATTAGCATGTAGTAATCTTTAAGTCTCTTTTCTAATAAATCAAATTCTTTGTCATCGATTGTCAATATTAAGCTTATTTCTGAGCGAAGACAATTGCTATTCTTTAAATGTTTTGGAACAAAGTGACGAAGCCCTGCCCAAATTAGGTCGTTAATCTTGCTAATTTCATTCGAAACAATAGTAAAAGAATTTGTGGTATCTAATTCAAACAAAAGATCGTTTACGAAAATGACATCTTGTTCAAAAAGTTTTTTTTTATAGAAAACAGGCTTATTATCAACACGTATCTCTTTGTTATTCCGCAAAATATATTGATATTCCCTTCAACTATCGAAAACACTACGAAACGCAAACCACAATTGAAGTAGCTCGGAATAGAATTTAGAGGAAATATGTATCTCTTTAATGTCATTCAACTGTCTGCCTACTAGAGTTGCAGTAAACGAGATTGTATAGAAATTGGTGACTTTGATAATTGGCTCTTCAGTTTGTAATTGAAAAATGATGGAGTTGCGTCAAAATTTGAAAGTAGTTGAGACAATTTAGCCCCCATTACCATAGATTTCAGACATACTCATTAATATGGCTTTTGTCATTCTTTATTAATACAGCGTCTTTTTCTCCTAAAAAGCACTCAAAGCCCGAAAAGACTTCCTTCTCCAGAGCCTGCTGTGTTTCAGTGACAATTTTTTGACGTTGATAAATTACTCTGTTTTGGTATCAGCAAGGACAAGTGCTGAAAACAAAACAGACCATGATCAGTGGAAATGTACGTACAACTACTAGCCTTCCAATCGAGTTATTGCACGAAAGTTAGAGCGGGAGCAAAAAAAAGGTTGAAGGGGGAGGGGGAGGGGAGACGGAGGTTCCTTCGTTCCCCTTCCCCTCCCCCTCCCCCGTTATTCATTTTGTTTTTTGCTCTTGTCCCAGCTTTCTAGACGAACCTCGCGAGGAAACGCTTGCTACGCAGGCTATACAACTACGAGAGTTTACCACTCTCGAGGAAAACCGGTCGGAATAAAACGCACAGAATAAGCGGTACGATTTGAGTTTCTCATTGAAAATACCGCCAAGTTTCGATGCGGTAAATATACATCGTACAAATATTTTTGGTCATTTTATTTGGGATGAGAAAAATTGAGAATGCGGAGGACCAAAAGACTGGTCCGGTTTCTTCGGCGAAATGGTATTAGAATGCTCCGCTAAGTTTGTGTTCATCAAAAAAGGCCGAAATGACAATAACGAAAAAACGGAGTAAACTGAAAAATACGATGAGAAGTACAGCTGCAGAAAGCTTTAATTTCAGGATTTCAATTATAAGCTGACGTTCTAAACATTTAGTAGGGAGAGCGAAAAATTACTGGCAAAGACGTGAATTTTCTCAAGGCAGCTGAATGTGCGCAATCAGTGAGCCTTATTTTTATTATACTGCAGAACAAACGTGCGACTTTTTTTGCGACTTTGCTGCAAAAAGAGTTGAATAACAATCATATTCCGCTTTCTACAACCCATGAAAAAAACCTTGCAACCTTATTGCTAGCCTGCGTGGCCGGCGTTGAAAGGGGAAGGGTAAGGGGGAATTTGGGCGCGAGCGAGAACGTGTGGGGCGCGCGATGCTCTTTCTCCCTTACGCGCGCCCAAATTCCCCCTTCTCCTTCCCCTTTCAACGCCGGCCACGCAGGCTATCTTATTGCAAGACGGGTTCGAACGTGAGTGGTAATAGAAAAGCGCAACATCGCTATTCAACTCGTTATGCGGCAGTGTTGCAAAACAAATTGCAGGTTAGTTAGGGTAGCTTCTTGAGTTAAGCGTCAGGTTTCGAGCTACGTTCTGCGGCATTGCTTCACTGATTGCTTAATGTTGGGAACAAAAGTGACCAACATAAAATAGTCTAAAACACCTTTTGTTTGCTTTCTTGAGCTGTCATTTCAAGCTGTTTAATCATATCACGCACTCCTCAATGGGGAAAATAGATGGTATCACAAGGAGACGTCTGTTTCTGTAGCTATGTATTTTTAGTTTTTATTTCAGTTGGCTCACTTCAAGGTTTCATAATAACTGTCTCTCGTATTTATAGTTAAATGCCACTGAAATACAGAAAGTAGACTAATTAAGAGACGTAGGCGTTTTACATTCAACCATTGTCACCATAAAAAGCGCAATAAACAGCTGCACTTAAGCCTTTTAGGCCTTTAAGCTTAAGCCTTTTTGCGGAACTTCCATAAGGAAGTACCGCTCAGTAGCCGTTTCAGTTGAATGGCCACTTTAGGATTTCATCCAAAGACTCAAAAGTTAGAACCATCTTGTACCGCATAATAAACAGTACCACAGGAAAGCACTGCTCAGTAGGTTTCATTTTAATGGTAACACTTTAGGATTTCATCCACAGTCTCAAAAGTTAGAGCCACCTTGTACAGCATAATAAACAGTACCACAGGAAAGTACTGCTCAGTAGCTTTCATTTGAATGGTAACACTTTAGGATTTCATCCACAGACTCAAAAGTTAGAGCCATCTTGTACAGCATAATAAACAGCACCACAGGAAAGTACTGCTCAGTAGCTATCATTTGAATGGTCACACTCTAGAATCTCATTCACAGACTCAAAAGTTAGAGCCACCTTGTACAGCATAATAAACTGTACCAGAGAAATTATTACTCATTAGCTTTAGCTAGCTTTCGTTTGATTGGTCGCCGTTGAGAATTTCATCAGTTTCATCCACATACAGTGTGGTGTATTCAATTTTATAGTGCAGCCACATTGTCTGACAGCTTAGGATTATAAAGTTGATGAGCAGCACAACAAGAAAGTACTGCATATTATCCTCTCTTAGACTAAGATCAGTTTCTCTTTTTTCTTGGTCCGTCGGGCAAAGCGCCCGAGACACGCAAATGACCACGCGCGTAACTGAAGGCGCGAAACGGGAGAGGCACGTACGACAAACTCTTTTTTCTTCTCGGGCTGCCGCCCTCGTTTCTCGCGTCTCGCGGCGTCACCGCTCAACACTCGCGCGCGCGCGCACTCCCCTTACTAAATCTGAAGAAAAAGAGAGATTGCTCACAGTCTAATCCTCCCTGACCTGTCCCGAAAAGTGTCCTTAAAAGTCATTTTGTGGATTAGTTCAATGCGATCTAAACGAGCCCGAGGTAGTCATCTTCGATAAATTCGATGCATTTAAAAAGTTTCATTTCCGGCCGCTTTGAAGGTGCGCTATCTGCCTCCAAACATTATGGACTTGTTCTTGTTCGAATTCCACCCCCCCCCCACCCCTCCTCCGCATTACGTTCTGAATACTTGACAACCTCGCCAAAGTGTGATATAAAACTGAATTGTCAGGCTAAAACCAACTGCCTAGAATGTTTTAGAGTGTTGTTTGGTATTTTGGAATAGTTCATCCTTTCATTGCCTTAAGCGACCAGCTATGGTTAGTACTAGTTTATTTAGATATAAACAAGAGACTATAAAGGGGACAGAGAGGCCATCCCCCATATACACCCTATTCCATAGGTAATTCGTCTCGAGTTATTTTTAACACCACAGATCTCAAGGGGGATTAGACAACAGCCAATCACATAGCGCATTGTAAAACTTCCTTTATAGTGCGATATAAATGACAAACAAGCTATCGTCCATGCATAAAGTTTGTACTGGAAAAGTTCGTTTTCGCGACTCTTTCGATGTTTTATTTTATTTCTTGCGAAGTGGACCGCCGTACACAACCTAGTTCCATTCACCTTAACTTTTCCCGGTAGCTATGTATTTTTAGTTTTTATTTCAGTTGGCTCACTTCAAGGTTTCATAATAACTGTCTCTGGTATTTATAGTTAAATGCCACTGAAATACAGAAAGTAGACAAATTAAGAGACGTGGGCGTTTTACATTTAACCACCTGTCACCATAAAAAGCGCAATAAACAGCTGCACTTAAGCCAATTGGCTTTTAGGCTTAAGCCTTTTTTGCGGAACTTCCATAAGGAAGCACCGCTCAGTAGCAGTTTCATTTGAATGGTAACTTTATCATAATAAACAGTGCCACAGGAAAGTATTGCTCAGTAGATTTCATTTGAATGGTCACACTTTAGGATTTCATCCGCAGACTCAACAGTTAGAACCACCTTGTACAGCATAATAAACAGTACCACAGGAAAGTATTGCTCAGTAGATTTCATTTGAATGGTCACACTTTAGGATTTCACCCACGGACTCAAAAGTTAGAACCACCTTGTACAGCATAATAAACAGTACCACGGAAAAGTAATGCTCAGTAGCTTTCCTTTAAATGGTCACACTTTAGGATTTCATCCATAGACTCAAAAGTTAGAGCCATCTTGTACAGCATAATAAACAGTACCACAGGAAAGTACTGCTCAGTAGCTTTCATTTGAATGGTCACACTTTAGGATTTGATCCACAGACTCAAAAGTTAGAACCATCTTGTACAGCATAATAAACAGTACCACAGGAAAGTACTGCTCAGTAGCTTTCATTTGAATGGTCACACTTTAGGATTTGATCCACAGACTCAAAAGTTGAAACACCTTGTACAGCATAATAAACGGTACCAGAGAAATTACTGCTCATTAGCTTTAGCTAGCTTTCGTTTGATTGGTCGCCGTTGAGAATTTCATCAGTTTCATCCACATACAGTGTGGTGTATTCGATTTTATAATGCAGCCGCATTGTCTGACAGCTTAGGATTATAAAGTTGATGAGCAGTAGAACAAGAAAGTACTGCATACTATCCTCTCTTAGACTAAGAGCAGTTTCTCTTTTTTCTTAGTCGGTCGGGCAAAGGGCCCGAGACACGCAAATGACCAGGCGCGTAACTGAAGGCGCGAAACGGGAGAGGCACGTACGACAAACTCTTTTTTCTTCTCGGGCTGCCGCCCTAGGTTCTAGCGTCTCGCGGCGTCGCCGCTCAAAGCTCGCGCGCGCGCGCACTCCCCTTACTAAATCCGAAGAAAAAGAGAGATTGCTCGCAGTCTAATCCTCCCTGACCTTTCCCGAAAAGTGTCCTTGAAAGTCGTTTTGTGGATTAGTTCAATGCGATCTAAACGAGTCCGAGGTAGTCATCTTCGATAAATGATGTTTCGTTAAGGCAGAGTCCTGCATTTAAAAAGTTTCATTTCCCGCCGCTTTGAAGGTGCGCTATCTGCCTCCAAACATTATGGACTTGTTCTTGTTCGAATTCCACCCCCCACCCCCTCCTCTGCATTACGTTTCGAATACTTGACTACCTCTCCAAAGTGTGGTATAAAACTGAATTGTCAGGCTATAAACCAGCTGCCTAGAAAGTATTAGAGTGTTGTCTGGTATTTTGGAATAGTTCATCCTTTCATTGTCTTAAGCGACCACCTATGGTTACTAGTTTATTTAGATATAAACAATTCAGCTCAATTATCTGTCATTTCTCCTTCATTTCTATTCCACGATTAGCCACGTTCCAAACAGTTATGCAAGAGAAAAACACGATTCCTTGCAGGAATGTCATTTGTAAAACGCAAATAAAAAGGCAAATTTAAAAGGCTTATGCATGGGCTAGTGTTCGTTTATCATTTGTCCACCTAACCCTGAATTAAACTTCGCCAATTAGAGAATGAGTCCCCGGGGGGCGGGAGGTACCCGGAAAGGAGCACATTTCAGACTTAGGGCATATGACAAGGTAGGGATTTTACCAGTTGAATATATAAAAGGGTAGGGTAATCCGTGATTTCGGTAGACAAAACGGGCCAAAAGGGCTAACGCCATGCTAATAAAATGTTTCGTTTCCCATCGCCCAGTCTCTTGTGATGGTGGGTCGGTCGGTCGGGCAAACAAAAAAGAAAAAAAAGAATGAAAACTTTGTGTCCCAGTCTACTTTTGCATATTAAATCTCACGGTTAACCTGTATGATATATAATCAGATGGTGAAAGATGTATATTAAC
>CALNXI010000095.1:112683-127633 GCA_942486025.1 Porites evermanni
TTTCGGTAGACAAAACGGGCCAAAAGGGCTAACGCCATGCTAATAAAATGTTTCGTTTCCCATCGCCCAGTCTCTTGTGATGGTGGGTCGGTCGGTCGGGCAAACAAAAAAGAAAAAAAAGAATGAAAACTTTGTGTCCCAGTCTACTTTTACATATTAAATCTCACGGTTAACCTGTATGATATATAATCAGATGGTGAAAGATGTATATTAACACGACTATCAAATGTCTAAACAGCCTTTAAAAACATATCGATGTTAATTTAAGACAAGGACATCACATCATACCAATTGTTGTTAAAACAAAGTACTTGTAAATCAAAGTACTTGTTTCTTTGACTAGTGAATCTGGAATTTTTTTTTTTTTTTTTTTTTTGTCTTTTTGAAAAAAATGGGTCGGTCGGGCGGTGGGAAACGAAACATTTTATTGGGATGGCCTAACCGATGCGTTTTGTGGCGGTGTAAAAGTCGGGAAAACGTTCTGGTTTATGATTTATTCATATTTAACAGACAATGCATTTACAGGAGTTAAAAGAGGGGTGAGAAAGGAGTGAGCAGAAATTATGAAAAGTGGTTCGAAATTAACGAGGAATTACAATTTCTCTAATTCAGTGCATCAAAAAATGGATGACTTGCTTAGAGCACTATAATTTATTTTTGTTTACAATCATTAGACTCCTTCATTGCAGGTTTTTCGAGAAGACTATGATATTCTTGTAAATCAACACTTAATTAAGACATTTTTACTTCCAGTGAGCATAAAATAACTTCTTCCTGGTCATAGTTTACGGCCGTAGCCAGCCATGTAAACCCCCCCAAGAAAGTATAAAACAGTCTTGGCTGCTTCCTTGATCATCAAAGTTTCCCCTGACGAGAAAAAAAAAAGGAAAAAAAAAACAGGTGTAGCCAATTTTCACAATGGCTTGAAATTATTTTTGATTGTCGTTTCCCGACAAAGACCTCATTTTCCGTTTCCTTGAGACCGCCTTCGCCGACTTGGAATGTAGTGTTTGCTTGTCTTTCGCAGGCGTTCGTATTGGCTAGACTGTATGCTAAATGCCCCGCCCAAGTGTACGAAAATGGTGATAACGTCTTGTTATGGCAAACATATCTACAGACTGTTTGAACAGCTGCCCGAAGGGAGTTTGTAATGAAAATTTCATGGTGTGACCATTCAAATGAAATCTCTTCTGCAGCACTTTTGCATAATACCATCCTCGGCCTTTCCCTTGTTGAACCTTATATTTGTAAGCACTTTTGGGAAGAAACGGTTACTGGTGCCTTTTCCATTTTACAGCGATACCTGTATCAAGCGGATCCCACGTTAAACGGACACGCTCTTTGCCCGGGGGGTAGTCAACGAAGTTTGATCCACGGAACCCTCCGCCCCGAGGTCCAATCCCTTACCTTTTTATACACCATTTTTGACAGAAAGACTACCCCTTCGTATACCTTCTATTCACCAATGGTACCCTCTTTCACATACCTAGGTTAGAACACTGCATCTCTTTTAACTGCTGTATTTTAATATTTTAAACCGGGAAGTTTTCTTGTCTCTTTCAGATCTCCATACCTTGTCTCCTTGTCTAAATTTATGGTGTTTTCTTAGCATTTTTGATCGTTTCAGGGCGATTCCAGCGAGTTTTATCAACGAACAACGAGGGAACTAAAACTCGCTGGAATCGCCCTGAAACGATAAAAAAGGATAAGAAAACGCCATAAATTTAGACAGAGACAAGGTAAGGAATTCTGATTTATTTTTATTACCACTTTTGACCCCTAAATAACTCAAATCTCCATACAAACCCTTCTAATATTTCTGCCATGCAAAAACTATTCTCACTCGTGAGCTTGGGGTACCTGAGCTTTAACTAACGTATACAAATCCCTACCCTTTTATATACCCGAAGCCTGAAAGGAGTGTGGGGTTAACCGTCAGCCATCAAACGGCCTAAAATTTAACCGTCATCTGTCGAAAAACCCTGTTCGGTATTCATTTGAATTTAATATAAGTTTCAGTCATTTACTCGGCCTCACTAGCCTTTTTTCTATAATTACCGCCTAGGGTAAATGAAGCAATTATTTTGAGCAGACACAAGCATTATTATCGGTAAGTTGCTAACTTTTCGTGGCCCATATTTTCTATGGAAAAAAAACCTATATACATGTAACGCGAAAAACCTGTCTTGACTTAAAACTCCAAACTCCACTTACAAATTCATACATTTGCTTGAAGAATAGGATGAGAGAATTTGATAAAAGATCAAAGCATATCCCCTGTGGTGATCTTTTCATTAATGCTCAAAACCTATTCTCTAGATAATATATCGATATTGTTAGGAGAATATAGATGTAGGTCACTCTTGGGGACACAAAAGAGTCAAGGGGTCTTTGACGAGGATCCCGAGTAGCTTCAATACAATAAATATGTCACCAGAAACTTATAAGGGGTTGAATCGTGATTATTCATTTTTTCTTAGTACGTAACATATTAGGAAACCCTCGCTGCGGCCTCAAAAATTACATTTCTTTGCTAATGCCGACACTGTACGACTACGACATGAAATTGCCCTTTTGTGGAGGGCGAAAATACAGTACAGCGACTTTCTTTTTCTTTTCCTGAACTCCTCTTTAGACGAACTGAACGAGATAGAATAAGCGCGATAAAGTTTGAAGCAGCGCAGATAAACTTTTTACGTACGTTTTGGTAGCTGTCGCCATCGTTGTTGCTTGAGCTACCTCAGGTTCCCTCCTGAAGACGTGGAGTAAAATTACGTCACTTTCTTTAAGAAGTTTGATTGGCTTGTTACCTCTTCTTCTCTTCCCAAATATGGTACTTGCGAAAATGAAAAATCATGAGCAAAGCAAACATATGAGAGTTACACGTTTTAACCCCTTATAAGTTTCTGATGTCACTTAGTCAACGCACTAACCTCGCCATTCAACTTAAGGCCTCCTCCCCGGGTTTTCTTAGAAAATGGGAGGGCTTTCCGCCCTCCGGCCCCTCTCGTTCGTAGGAAAATGCCCTGGGGACGGAGTTTGTATCTATCACTGTCCTATTGGCGGATCTACGGGAGGTTCCCACGCCCCCTCCTAATTTGGGGCCAAACTGAAGTCCGCAGGGTGGAGAGAAATTGTTTTGGGGCCTGATCCCCATCTTTTCTTAGCTCCTGCGTGCATGGACGGAATCACACTACTGAGTCCAATTAGGGGTATGGGCTCCTGATCCAATGACAACGTTTGGAAAACTTAAGGAATCAAAAATGTTTAATAAATACAGCTGTAAATAGCTGATATATTTTAGTAAGCGGTCTTTTAAGGGTTAGCTTGCTGGGAAGGTTGATTTGGGAGCAGTCAGCCTAGTCCCTAGGCGTTCTCTCTTGCCCCGTGTTCCGCGCGAAGTCTGGGAAAGAGCGGGCGGATCTCGGCGAGTATCTCTCGGTGACGTCATAGCTCGCGGTAGAGTCCAGGGTTGACCGAGCCGAGAACGCCTAGGGACTAGGCTGGGTAGGAGTAACACTGGAGGCTCTTTAGCAGTCAACCGCGAGAAACGTTATCTGCCTTCTTCTCAAGAACAACTCTCCAACTTCTCGAGTTTGTCTCGCCAAGGATGCACTTCATTCTCATCAGTTGTGTTCCAAGAGCCTTGAGTCTTAGATTCCCCAAACTCTGCTTCTTTTAAGGCCATCACGTATAAACGTAGACATTCTAGAAAACGCATCGCTGAATTGGCTTTTATTTGAAAAGCGGATCAGTTTACATTGTATACACTGTGTCCCCGGTGGGGGTACTGCCATGTATGGGCTATATAGGTATGTGCGCTGTGAAGGGTATGGTTTTCAAGCAGTTTACTCTAGGATAGGGTATATAAATCAGAGCGTTTGGGTCTAGAATAGGGTATAATTTTTCAGGAAACTGATCAGTTGGTTGAAGATTTTATCTAGACTAGGGAAACATGTACAGCTACTCTAGGATAGGGGGGTTTTGGGGAGTTTACTCTAGTATAGGGTAGCAAAATTGGGCTGAACTAGCTCTGGTATAGGTTAAGGGTTCCAGGGTCCCAGCGACACATCCCCACCCCGAAATTCCTTAAGTACCTTCCCCCGGGCACTGTGTATATTCGAGAGGCCAGGGCTTTTGATAAATGGACTGCATTCAGTACGTTTTTCATCAACTTGTTCAAACACAAATCGAGGCAAATTTAAATTGCCCATTTGCAATTTCCATCATTATAACCACTCTAAGATAATAGTTCGTTTTCTCATTCACACAGTCTAGGCCTTCAAGAAACTTCCAGAAACCGTATTGCATTTCTTGCGTTTCATTATAGGGTTTCCATATGGTGCTTTGAAATTTTAGGGCTGTTCTTCATTTCCAGTTGATTGCTTTTTAAAATGTGCTATTTAGTTTCATCGAGCCCGGAGACAAAACACTCCTAAAACTTCAAGCATTTCCGACGATGAGGCTATGAATCGCTCAAAATGTATAAAATTGAAACAAACTTGGGCACACACCTTGGACACACAGACACCAACCCACGGCCTGGCAGTACCTCACGCATGCGCACAGCCATATCACCCGAGCAGTGGTAGCCATGGACAGCTGTTTCGCCCTTATTGGGGTTCATCAGCATGGCATTGAGGTCATTTTTTTTGGTGTCAAATTAGTGCCGGCAAATTTGTAAAGTAAGTCAAAACTCACAAATTGTTCTTTAAGCAAGGTGGTTTTTATTAAAGAGGCTATAGTTTTTTCAAGTTGCAAGCCATTTTCTCGCCATCGGACTGCCAAAGATATACAGTGGTAGAGTAACTAGAAACAGATCTGAACCATTATTTCTGGATTTTCATAAAATTCTAAAGTGCTTTTGGTTTTACTGGATAGTGAACTGATATATATACTGTGGGGAGTGGCACACAAGAAATACTAAAATATAAAATACCCTCCATCTGTCCATAATTGCCCGATCAGCCTTGATGGATGTGGAATTAATATTTTTCGATATGAATTGTTACAGGCCAAAAAGCAAACATATCTCTTCTCCTTTCAGGTCCTAATCAAGAACCGACATCATTTCTCTTATTACAATTTGTTTACGCGATCTCCTCTGTAAAAAAAAACGACCAAATGAAAGAAAAACGAAATTGGACAAAAAGAACAAGAAGAAAAAGAAGAGAATAAAGAAAACCCAAGATCTTGACAAATTTGGTTGTTTAAAAAATGTTTTTTCACTATAATTGTTATTTATGGCCTCCCGACTGTTAGCTACTGTTTAAAACCTGTCGTTTCATATAGCATTGAGAAGGTTTCTATTTTGACTGGTGACTGTATTTTGGTTCCTCTACATGCCTTTTTTTTACAATTTGATACAGGTTTTCTTTTCTTTTTTGACAGGTTAAGCGTCCTCTTTTCTTGTAGTTAAACCTACCCTCCAATCAGGCTCCTGCCTCCAATCTCATTTTTTTTTTTGTTTTTTTTGGACACGTGTCACGTGCATGAACGAGCGCACGTCTCCAGCTGCCTCGGTTCCCGCCAAATTTACTTTTGTGTAAACAAAATTAAGTTTGTCAATTCCGTCTGGTAGACTGCTTCTTTTGTTTGCTCCGTAATATTTTACAGTCTCAAAGGTGAAATGATACTGTGATACAATGGAATTCAACAGGAAAACACCTCTATCAAGTTCTTTCCCACTTGATCTACCGCGACGTGCATTGTTTTTTCTTGACAAAATATTGGTATGAATGTAACCAATTTATGTGTAGTTAATAGTGTTCTGTTTTGAATCAAATATGGAAAGGTTTAGAGACTAGCCTTTTAAAAATAAAATGGTCAATGCCCAGAAAGGGAGAAAGCATCAATGTGACAGCTTAAGAAAAACGACACGGCAATATTAAATAACGTTGTTTTCGTTTATACTCAAACGATGTGTCAAACTTTAATATATATATTTCTTACACTTAGGTACGCGTTTTTTATCTCTTTTTACGGGTCACCTGGCGTGTACATGATGTTTGAACCGTGTCATTATTCAACGGCTAGCTACTTTTTTCGTGATTTTTGCCGCTAAATTTGCCACTTTTCTGATAATTTAGAAATTCACAACATCGAAAAATATTTCTTTTAAAATGTAACTGACAAGAAGCTAGACAAATGACGGAAGCGTGCCTCTCTCGGAAATGGCTTTTAAAAGGAAACCCATTTTTAACCCCGACGCTTGTGGGCTCAGTTATCTCAATCTCAGAGTATTAGTTTGAAATCCATCTACGAAAACACTCCCACTAATAATATTGGAAATTTTGCGGTTAGCGAAAAACGGGAAAGATAAGAAAGGACATCACAAAAGAAATTCGGTCATATTATTTTTAGAAAACAGACCATGGAGCAATATAAAAAGTAACGAATGAATTATAAAATGCAACACGAGGAATATATACACACCGTGCCAAAATTCATTTACAAGTGAGAAAATACCACCTGCTGCAAGAATCTGGAAAGTTGGAAAACAACAACATTAACGTTGATGGATTTCATTCGAATTGTTGTAAAATTGAAAAATTGAGGAAAAAAAATGGGCGGAAATGTAAATTTTCGTGGTGCAGTGAGATCGTAAAAATTGGCCCCCTGTGACGATTTATCTTATCGCGCCACTGTGCCCTACGGTGGTTGGTTATTTAGGGACAATTTTTGTTCATTCAACCAACTGGCGAAGTACAATGCTAGACTGCTGTCATAATGTTGAATTTCATAAACGCGTTTTATTCTGTCCTGCTGTGGGTTAATATTTCTTTTCCCACAAATGGCCGTGGAAGAGTCCAAAGGAAGGCCCGTGCCACGTCAATGGCAAAAATGTTTAAACAACAGGAAAATGAATTGTTAAAAACTGCCAAGATTCGATAGTGGTCCTTGACTAAAGACTTTTTTGAGAACTTTGCTTTCCACTGAAATGCAAAGTGATTTCCTTGTGGTCGCTATTGTAGTAAGAACAATAGATTCACAATAGCCGAAGTCAAGAACATTGTTTTTTCGTATATAACCTTGAATGGGAGACAGTCCTGTAGGTTTGTTCATAGACCGTCGGGGAATGTGGAAAAATAGTTTTTTAACTCTGTTAAAATCGCTGACGGAAAGATATCAATGGGCAAAATAACCAAAACAGGAAAAATTTGAGATTGAAATCATGTCCCTCAAGCGAATGAAAGTTCCAAGTAACTGCACATGTAAATTTCCCTTGTGACGTTTTACGTAACGAGTTCCCCAGCGGACCAATCAGCGAGGGGCCTATTGTGCTAGCTTGAGTCTTCTGCACGATTTTTGTACTCACGTACTTTGAGGGCGAGGGGAAATATGGCTGCCATTTCAAGACGTGAGCTTGAATGAGCGCTGTTTAGTGAAATAATCAAACAAGAAGCGAGGCAATATCCTTGTGGACGAACTGGGTGCATTTGGAGACCTGCAAAGCGCTTGTAAATACCCGCAGAACGCGATTCGAACAAGGAGAAAAGAAAATTACCGTATAGAAGTGTGGTAATGGTTGCCTGCTGAATTTGATTGTTTTCGCAGACGAAATCATGAGTACAGCGAAGCGAAAGAAGCGAAGTTCGAGGTAAGCATGTTTGTATTTTACTTTCGGGTTTTGTTCGAGGTTATAAGGTGCTAGGAAATAGAATTATAGTAAACGTGCGGAGGGAATCCCAAATGACCCGGAGTGTTATGTTCAACGTGTCTGCCTTTGAAATCTCGATCAGCAAAAAACCACTTATAATTCGATTCTTTTCAATTACGCTGCCACACTGATAAATCCTTTGAGAAGAAATTTCGTTTTGTTTTTCATCATTTGAACGTTGTATAAACCTAGAGCGCATTTCACGATCTTGCATTCGCAATGGAAATGTGAGCAAGCTTACATGTATACCCTAGCCTTTTCCGGTGTATGTTTCCGAATGCCTGCCTTTCAAAAATGCTCGGATTTTCGCTCCCCGCGAAGAACACAACTTTAGCTCTTCTCAGAAATGATATAAACAAACCCACCAACTGGCAAGTACGTAAATTTCGCCGCAATCCTGTCGGCGATTGAAATAACCTGCCAGTTGAATTTGCATTCAATCGTCAAATGACATTGTATTACTACAGACGCCGATGATGCCCGCAACTTTGACAATCTTCGAGTTCGTTTCTATTGTAACAACTTAGGTTGGTTTGCTTTGAAATGCGGTCTTCCAAGGCAAAAAAAGTTAGAGGGTGTTCATTTTGTGCTTGAATTGCCCGCTAGTGAGGACGTTTGTCTCATCGATTTTTAGTTTAATATATCTGATGTTCTGTGGCGCGGCATATTAAGTTGTGTATTTCTAGAGATGTGACCTTTGACAGGACAACATACTTTTACTTCAGCAAAAGCGATAGAAATAAATGTTGTGGTGAAATGAACGATTTTAATATTTACTAGACAGCCGAAAAATGAAAGAACAGTTTTCGTGCGCGGTGTGAAAGCGGTCCACTACAAAGAAACGCGCGAAAGGCAAACTTTTTCTTGGACAGAAACATAAAGAATCGCTCCGCCAGAAATTTACCGCTCGATTACGGCGTAAGTCTACTTAATTTTTCTCAAATCAGTATTTTTTTAAGGTCGTGGTAGTAATTTATTCAAACAAGGTCTCCTTCTGTGGCAAACTAAAGCTTTTGTTTGAACCAGGCAGACCCGCCATGTTTGTCTTTGCGAGATCGAGGTGATGGTCAAAATTTTTCTCCCGATGCACGGAATCAATTTCTCGCGATCTACTGGTCGAAATGACATATTTCTTTTTTCTCCAGATTCTTTGAAGCTTCCAGAAGCGTTTTGTAACGTTTTAGTGGTTAATTTCGTTTTATTTTACGTGCATCGAGCTCCTATAACTTTGTCATCTACGACCATAATAATTTGCGACGGAGAAAAACAATTCTCAGGACGATCTATATTATTCCAAGCATTTTGTTGCGGTTCTCAACAAGCCGTGCTTGACAATTGAGAACTACTCAAATTTTGTATCTGAAAAGATTGATTTAAGAACGGGATTTCTATGGATAGGGGGTCTCCGAAGCCTTTACAACGCTTAACGCGCAAAACATTGTACATTTTTCGAATGTTTTTATCAATTTACATATTCAGCTGGCTTGTCGAATAATTCTTTCCATTTTCTTTTTCATGGGTGATACACATGTCCTTTATCTCTGGTGAGCGTCCCTCGATTCTTATGCAAATTTTCCCTGAAAGTTTTACATTCTAAGGTTCAAGAGGCTGGAAAACAGATTCCGTGAGTCGAGGTGTGAAATCGACATCGCTTTTGGAAGTTCTGTCACGGCGAAATTTTCAACCCGGCTCGAGTAGATCGTAGCCTTGTTACGGCTACCTAGTGTGCTTCACGCCTTAAATGCTCTTTCCACTTTGAAAAAATAAACATCTTTTGTTAGTGGCATCGCTAAGAAACACTATGCACTTTCCCGTGTTTATGAATTTCTTGTGTCGTAGGAAAAAAAAAAAGAGATTGCGGTCTAATTTTTGCCCTTCAAGGTCAGCCCTAAGAATCGTAGTAGTATCTGGATGGCATTTTGAAGTGTAACTCCACCAGGTTCTTGTCTCCTTTCCTGGTTTTGGGAATTGTAAACCGGGAAACCGTTAGACATGACAAGCTTCAAGTGCCTTTAATTAAAGAAGCGGACACACAATTTACATACACAGGATTTAAGCAATTTTTTTTTTCGAAGTCGAATGTCCGATGTTTTTCTTGTGATTTCTTTGAAGAATGCATAGCTGAGTGAAATGTTTTGAGAACTGAACGTTATGTACATTACAGTATTTGATATATCAGTAATTTGTGACATGATAAAATAAAAATCCTTGTGATGACAGCCCCTCAAAAGAGTTGGCAGAAAGAATGTTAATAATGTATTGATAGGTTAAAGGGTTTGCTTTGCGAGCCAAAAACTAATTGATTTTCCGAGTGTTTTTTGTGGTATCTTTATGGCCAATCACGTCCTGTTCAACCTCAGTAGCACTGTGCAACTGCTGCCAAACGTGATTTCATTTGAAATTGTCTATTGTGCCTGTACATTTACAGAAGAAAAGAGAAACATTCTGTGTCAAGTTAGTTTGAATAATCAGCTAATGAGCTTAAGATGTCCAATCGGTTATGCCTCCAATGATGTCTGGACAGGAGTTTTTTATTATTATTTTCCATAAGTAGGATTACCACAGATTTCTTGTCACTCCAGTTGTACTTTAGGCCTAAGGCCTTACTCCTTAACTGGTATTAAATGACCACAGTTTGACTTCTCCTTGTTTCTACACAGTTTCATTTTTTGAGATAACATTTTTTATCAGTTGAATATCATATGATAAGCTGATTGCATGGTCCTATCACAAAAATGACAATGACCTAGAGGGGAAAGTATGCCAAAACTCCATAAGGCCTTCTCAATTGTTAACTGCCTCCTTCTCAAGGTTTTTTAGATTACTTAGTCTTGTTAACAGTGGATGAACGTTATTCTTTTTTTTGCATTGTGTCATTTTGTTGCTGAGCTGTTACTATGCTGAGATAACATTGTATAACCGTGACAAAGAACGTCTTTGCCTTAGGCAACTACTTTCTTGCTTTTATGGCAAATTAATATGTCTTGAACTTGACATTAAATGCATTGTCTATAGGGATTGATGTTTAACCCCCGCAGCCCATCTTTCGAAAACCCAGGATAATTACCGGGTCCAGAAAGATGTTTTATGTTTCCTGTGATTACCTTTAAGATCAAAGTTCTCTTAGTATTGAAAGTAATACAACGAGCCATTAGTCATTGAAACAAAATTGAAAAATTGAATGCTTTGTTGGCTAAGACTGACACTATTACAGTATTATGTAATTTATAGATTTGGGTCTGGAAAGTTACGAAGACTTTTGAGAAAAGAGGAGCTCAATTAGTTTTTTTCTTTTCTCATTGATCAAGTTTATTTTGCAATCAGTAGATTCTGTTGCCTAAGAACATATGTTACAAATGTGAATAGCTACCCTCTCAGCGGAATTGTCATTATTTAGGTTCATTTTCTCTGCCCGGCTTTTCATTAAGAATTCTAGTAGCAGGAGAAAGGTGTAATGTTACGGGAGAATATTCTGAAAGAGGCTCCACATCTAAATAACAAAAAGTCATAGGCTACCCAATGTTAGCTGGAGAAATCTGCGCGGTAAACAGAGAATTCTCTGATCTCCAATGCCTAATGTTCATTGTCTTTTGGAATTTTGATTTCTTGGATTATCACAGACTGAGTTATTGAATAATGACAGTGCTTGGTCAAAAATGTCTGGAGTGAATTTCAGAAATTTTTCTTTAAAAATTACAATAAAATATTTGGCTTTTGTACTGTACATGGAGTTCTCGTCTCCACAGAAAGAAGGGTAGCCTTTTTACTACATGTACCTGCCCTTCCCCAAACATAAAAATGTGATGTTTGTAGGAAATATTGGATAGTACTTAATAAAAGGCACCTGTACAATTTGTCTGGCAATGTAAGCTTCTTGCAGACAAAGTATTTTGGTGTTTACTTATTTCGCTAAACATTATTTTGTGTACGTCTATGAGTTTTATTACCCACTTTCTGTGACTGGTTAGTGAGTAGGCCATACGTTTACTGCATAACTTGCTTGCACTCCGTCTTTCTCCACAGACAACCCATAGATATAATAAATGTCTCGTCAGCCTATTTTTTTCTTAGATTTATGGTCGTAGTTTCTTGTTTTGGCCTGAAATCCTCGCGTTTTTACTTAAGAGCTGGCCAATACATGTATATTACTGAAATACATCTAAAGGGCAGCATGGATGATGTTACTTGGGGTGTTTTTAATTATTTCCATATCTCCTGATTGTTTTACAAGCGGTGCAATATAATTTATGTTATTTTAAATAAAATATTTATTTTTTGACAGCCTCAAGGGTTCCCTTAATCCTTCCAAACGTCATCGCGACCGCTTCAACATTGAGTTGGATAACCTTGCAAAGTTGCTTCCTTTCCCACATGATGTGATCCAGAAATTGGACAAACTCTCCATTCTCAGGCTGTCTGCAAGTTATCTCAGAGCAAAGAATTTCTTTAAAGGTATGGCACACTGATAATTAATTTTTCACAATCATTTTTACTATAAATTAAAATAATAATCAACTTAAGAATAAAGAGAACAAAAAAAATGACCATCACCACCACAAACAGTAAAACATTGTTCCCCGGCGGCTACTATGAGTGTGAGCACCAGCTATTCTTATAGGAAACAATTAAAAGAAAATGCAGCCAAAGTAACTTCCCAGCTGTACAACTCCCCTCCTACTAATTGCATACACCTGACAACGTGATATTTTGGTGACAGTCCTACTTGCCTCTTTAGAGGCCCTCTTAAGGTTGGTACACATATCCCTCATCTAAATTCCAAAACATGTAGTTTCATGAATTGAGGAGAAAGTAATGTGCTGTCACAGTTTCAGCCATCTTTGTGTCATTTGTTACCCTTTCATTTGCCTTGTGTCAACGTTTCAAGGCCATGTCACGCGTCAAAATTTTACCCCAACCAAGCCTCTTTATGTTGACAAGTAAATCTTAGTTTTTACATAGGACTTGATTGCTGGACACTCTTAGATTCAAAGCTTTTAGGTTTCTCACTGGTTTTTTAGGAGCACAGCCTAGTGGGTAACTCTCTATTATAGAGAGATTCACTTGTTCCCAGAGCTACCAAAAGTGTGGTCTTACCTGTTAAGACAGGCACTCTGTCATGTTATTTTGACAATTTTTTTTAAACTTCCAAAATTGTCTTGAAATTGAAGGAAAATGTAAAATATGAATCTACTAAAACAAAACAAAAAATATTGAAGGTAGGAAGCTCCATTGACTGTAAAGTGAGAACTAGAGCCATGTACGTGATACAATGTTGACATTTAATATCCGGGAGGAAACCATTCATAAACTCCAGGTTTCTTTATTACATAGTTAGAAAATAATATAAAAAAAAAGCAGTCCAGCCTGATGCCTATTTCTTTACAGGAAATAATACTTCCGGACAAACTCTTTATACTTGGTGAAATACATTACTGAAAAGCCATTTGAAAGGACATGTTAACCCTTTATGTCCCAAGATCCAAATACAAATTCTCGAGACTGATCTCCATACATTTCTTTTAAGAATAATTGAGAGAATTTGGTTTAAGATCAAAGCGTTCTCCCTTTGGTAATCAATTAAGTAATTCTCATAACCAGTACTCTTGGTGATCTGCTGATGTTGTTAGGAGAAAATTGATGTTGGTCACTATTGGGACTTAAAGGATTAAGAGATTTTTTTAATCTCTTTAGAAACGTAGGGATTGCATGTCATTTGGGACCAAAGCAAAACTGTCTGCACTTACAACTACCTTGTAAAATATATACAGTCACTTCAAGTCACTCATTTTTGTGGAACCTGCATGTAATATCATGAATTTTACAGTTTAAAAAATTGTTGCAGAAATTAAGCTTCTCTCAAGAGAATCTATTTGAAATAATTCACCCCTCCCAGTCATTTGTTGTACACTGTTGAGACATTATGATACTCTGTTGCGCTCTTCTTTGTAGCATAAGGCTGTGTTTTTATACTAAAGAACATGTTGACATGTAGAGTCATTTTGAATTAAAGTCTTTTGAAATCTGTCTGTTTTTTCATGTATTTTTTCTTCTGAAATGAAATGCCATGAGAGAAAAGGTAGTAATGTTGAAGGTAACATTGTATGCAATGCAAAACTGTCATTTTGTTATTTTTTTTCTTTTAGAAGTTTCACTTTTGTAGGTAGCTTTTTCTCCACAACACGAGGGTCCGAACTAGGTCAAATATGTCCTTAATTGACTTGTAGAATAAAAGGACTTTAAACCTTGGCTCACTTTCATGTTTGAAAAACAATATCACCCCTAATCAAAAATTGTAACATGGAAAGCATTATATTTTATATCGTATTATTGGCCACTCTGGATATTCATTTTTCAATTGTCCCTTTAAGACTTAATCAAGATCAAACATAGCATTTTTATTACAGTTGTCATTTAAAAAAATATAAAAGTTTATTTTCTTTTGTTCCGATCTACTTATCTACAACCTTGAAAACATTCCAATAACATTTGCCTGTTGTACTTGTAATTGCTTTGATATTGGGATTTTCAAGTCAACCATGCTATCATGCTGTAAACATGTACACAGACAGAAACCTGTATTCATCAGATGTTAATTCTTGTAAATTTATTTTCCATCATAGGTCAACAATGGACAGAAGACAACCAAGTTGGAAAAGTTGTAGATGGGAATGCAGATTTTGAGGGCAATGGAGTGTTTTCTAAACTTCTTTTAGATGTGAGTGTTGTTTACTTGTATTGATATTATATTTGAGTTAACTTTCCTTCCTGTGCAAAGGATTATTTTTCAATCATTCCACTTAAGTGCCTGGTGGTTGTGATCTCCTTTCCTGAGATTTTGTTTTAAAAAAAGCTTACATCTGATGTCTGTTTGTCTCGCAATATTGAATTAGTTTTCAAACTAATTGTGGTGTCCGTGATTGCCTTGATTTATTGTGTTTAGAATGTGCATAACAATACAATATTTCATTTCTTGTGTAAAGAATATAATATAGTTAAATCAAACAAGAAAATATAATTTATTATTCAAAACTCATTAAACTCAATTTTGTTTATTTCCATCTGTCTTGGCTTTAATTTTAACACCGTAAAAGTAGCACTTTTATTTAGAAAATAGTTTCAGGTATTTCTTGTTCAACATCATCATTTGATTGTACATTATAGATGTTTTTTTTTTTCAAAAACCTTTTTATTTCAAACTTAAATCCTAAGATATAGGAGAAGTGCTCTGCATTAATTTCACTCCCTCTTAAGATGATGTAGTTAAATATTCTTTTAAGCATTTATTTTGTT
>CALNXI010000095.1:128791-144790 GCA_942486025.1 Porites evermanni
TGAAATTCTTAGGTTTTTTCCTGTGGTGTTGTTTATTGTGCTGCGCTAGGTGGTTCTGACTTTTGACTCCATGGATAAATAAATGCCTGAATCGTGATCATTTAAATGAATACCTCATAAAATACTTTCCTGTCGTGCTGTTTACCACACTTAACTTGCTTAGCTTTGGTTGACATGTAACAGTGCTACCGGTTAGTGCTTTACACTTAAAGTTCCAAAAGTGACCAACAGCAATTTTCTCCTAACGATATCCATACATTGTCAAGAGTAAAGTCTATGAGAATTAACAAAATGATCACAAAGAATCTTTGATCTGTTATCAAATTCTCTCAACTAATTCTTTAAAGAAATATATATAGATCAGTGTGGAGAATTTGTACGTGGATATTGGGGCACTGAGGCCGAGGGGAATCAAAGAAAAGAAATAAATTATTAATGAATCTCAATGCGATTCTTTTCTTTTAAACTCCTAAACCATGGAACCAAGTATGAATTTAATAATATTCCAAAATGGCCTTTTGCACCATAGTTTTATTTTGAGATTTACAAGGTGATTCTGAGAATTATTGCATCTCAGGGCTCTAGAAAAATCTTGAATACAAGCTTGTCCTTTGGGCAAGCAGCTCTAAAATTTTGCTTGCCTGAGGCCACTTCTTGTTTGTCTTATAGTTAATGATTTTGTTAGAGGACAACTCACCTGGTTCTTGCCAATTGGGCAAGTAAGCTTTAAAAGTAACTTGCCCTGGGAAACTGCCCACCTACCCCTCCCCTAAACTAACACTAACACTTCCTTCTCACTTAGGGCAAAATGATGGCTTAGGGGAGGGGTAGGTGGGCAATTTCCCAGAAGAGAAACAGGAATTGATCCAAAAAATCTACTTGTCCTGGACTACTGGACGGGACTATTCTCCAGCCCTGCATCTGCTGATGTCTGCGTGTCCTAACTGTGGCTTTTTTAATGCTCTGAAAAGGTCAAATTAGTACCTTTTTCTGAGATTAATAAGATTAATAAAAGGTCAAGGATTAGTAGCTTAAGATTAGTTTCTTCTAATCCGCTTATATTAGTTATGGCTGGTGTTTTCCTGATCTGATAGTTCAGTGCAGAAGATCTGATATGCACAAGAGGAGGTTATTGCTGGATGTAGGGTGGCAATGTCTATAACCTCTTCTCTTTTATTTGAGTGTTTATACTTAAATCTTTGACTCCTCCTCCTAATAACAGTCAATGCAAGAACCTCACAAAAATTCCAAATTTTCATTTTGTAGAATCCTAAGACAAAAATAAAGAACCATGTGCAACAGTTCTTCCAAAAAGGTTTCATTTGAATGTTCACGTTGTAGGATTTTTTCTGTAGAGTTAAAAAGGTAGTGACAAATTATCTTGCCATAACATGGGGTTCATTTGAAGGTGGGTGTGAACAAGATAAGGGTCTAATCTGAAGGTTAAGGACCATGAGTGTATACCTTTAGACGCGCACCTTAAAAGTGGTTGATAATATAATAATTACTGGAGAGCTTTAGCTTTGAGGAGAGAACAGTACCACAAGGAGATTTAACTTAAAGTTTTTGTGTGTGTTCTACAAAAAAAAGACACCCCAGAAAGCTTCAATGTACTTTTTTTCTCCAAAAAAGTTAGTACTGTTATTTTACTGAAGGAGGTTAGGCCTCTCCCAATAGCAGAATGATAAAACTTCTTACATTTGATAACTTGTTCCCGCCACTAAACTCTAGAAGAATGACAATGGCTATCATGTTTTCCTGCCAAAATGACACTGGTTCACCCGTGAGCAATACTTGGTATTGAGAAAATCTTGTACTCATAGTCGTTCTCGTCTCAGAATCTAAAGGTCTCTACTCTCATTTTTGTGTCCATCCCTGAAGCATGGTACATTTTGTAGTACCTACAGCTATAGTTTACTTTTCAAGCTTTAATTGTCACTTTTTACCAAAGAAAATAATGTGAAGGACAGGCGGTAAAATCAACCACAAGTTTGTTGCCATTCCATCCCCATTCCATCATGTTCTGTCCACTTGCTTTTGAAACTAAGGAGAAAACATGAAAGTTAGACACTACCTCTTGGACAGTGAAAACAGCAGTAAAAAGGCCTTCCCAAATGACAATCAGTGAAAAAATGTTGATCTTGCATCATAATTCCAACATTTCAAAAGTGACACATGTGTTGAGACGAAAGTGTTGATGTTTCAATAGTCAAACTATGCCTTAAATTTGTCACCCTTCAGTGGTGGTAACAGCAACAAAGAAGTGTTGTATTTTGAGGAACAGGAAGTCATTACTTTTTAATATATAGACACATACTTTGAATTTTTTACCTGGTTCCTTAATNAAAAAAAAGACACCCCAGAAAGCTTCAATGTACTTTTTTTCTCCAAAAAAGTTAGTACTGTTATTTTACTGAAGGAGGTTAGGCCTCTCCCAATAGCAGAATGATAAAACTTCTTACATTTGATAACTTGTTCCCGCCACTAAACTCTAGAAGAATGACAATGGCTATCATGTTTTCCTGCCAAAATGACACTGGTTCACCCGTGAGCAATACTTGGTATTGAGAAAATCTTGTACTCATAGTCGTTCTCGTCTCAGAATCTAAAGGTCTCTACTCTCATTTTTGTGTCCATCCCTGAAGCATGGTACATTTTGTAGTACCTACAGCTATAGTTTACTTTTCAAGCTTTAATTGTCACTTTTTACCAAAGAAAATAATGTGAAGGACAGGCGGTAAAATCAACCACAAGTTTGTTGCCATTCCATCCCCATTCCATCATGTTCTGTCCACTTGCTTTTGAAACTAAGGAGAAAACATGAAAGTTAGACACTACCTCTTGGACAGTGAAAACAGCAGTAAAAAGGCCTTCCCAAATGACAATCAGTGAAAAAATGTTGATCTTGCATCATAATTCCAACATTTCAAAAGTGACACATGTGTCGAGACGAAAGTGTTGATGTTTCAATAGTCAAACTATGCCTTAAATTTGTCACCCTTCAGTGGTGGTAACAGCAACAAAGAAGTGTTGTATTTTGAGGAACAGGAAGTCATTACTTTTTAATATATAGACACATACTTTGAATTTTTTACCTGGTTCCTTAATTATGACAAACCAGTTGTGGTTCTCTTACTGTGTAAATTTTCCTATTGTTTTTCTAAATGTTTGAAATTCCATCACATTAACAGGGATATTTTTGTTACATTTTATTATGTCAAGGTCATCACTCACCCCCCAAGTAGTTGAAAGGTGATATTCTAGAATGCAGTCTGTGTTTGAAATGTAACATTTGATTGAAAGTTCTTATTCACAAGGAAAATGGACAACGTTAAAAAGTTTAAGTGTTCATTGGAGTGTCTTCATCTCAAAAGAATATCACCCACAGAATTAATAGTGGAAGTGCTTTGTTTGTTTAAGAAATGCCATTTCACAAAATAAACAAATGAATGCTCACAATAATTATTGGAGATTATCATTCACTTACCTGAGTATCATTCTCTTCCTTGTAAGAATCAAGCTTTGGTGAAGTCATTAACCTTCAACAAAATTATAAGATTGTTTTTTTTGATAAAGAAAGTACCGGTAGTAACATTTTTCCATGTTAGTAAAGCCAGTAGTTTGTTTATATTTCTGGTTCTAGAAAATGTCATTTCTTGTACTAGGAATGTACATATGTTTTTTGTTTCTTTCTGATGGAATAATAATCTTCCTCTTAAGAGGAGATCACCCCATCTGTTGAGTCATTAAAAAGTATCGGGGCTTCAAAAACTCATTAATATTCAGTAGGCATATTGTCCAATTATTGACTTTGCAGATTTAATCATGTGTATTTAACAATTATTCCACCAGTGCACTTTGGATATGAGATGGTAGATAGCCAAGTCGGCGCCAAGCACCTCTAGCGCCAAGTTGGCTATAATCATCTCATATCCAACAAGCACGAGTGGAATAATTGTTTTATTAGAAAACACCCACAAAAAATTGAGAATTCTTTCTGACTTTATTTGTGCAGACGCGTACAGTTACGATATTTGGAGAGCATGGTATAATGGCTCATATACCATGATGGCTAAGCCAATGAGAACTCTAGAATTGCATTATCCAATGATTTAGGTTTTAGTAAAGACCTTTATACCTGATAAGATTCTGCAAACTGAAAAGTCAGGCTTTGAATTCAGCCTCAGGGGAAATATGAATGACTGAATCAATGGAATACCAATAATCATTTTATATAAAGAATACTAATAGACATGAAATTTATATATTGACAGTCCTCCTAATTTTTCTTCCAGAAAAAGTTCAAAAAAATTTTTTCATCCTTAACTGAACAAAAAAAACCGTTGATCAGTCTGAAGTTATTCTAAAACGAAATACAAAGTTTTCTAACCAAAAAAGCACCAAGCTGCAGTCCATGTTACCATTTCAAGAAGTAATGGGTGAAATTAGTGAGAAGCAACAAAATGAAATTCTTACCAGTTTGCAATTCTGTTAATTATGTCGTGTCACAGTTACATTTAGTGACACTCTACACAATCAATTTTTTCCTCTTCTGTTGTGTTATGTTTCCTCCACCGTCATAAATTCTGAAAAGTTCTAACCTTTTTTTCTTTTTTTCCAGGCCAGTGTAATTCATCAAGATTTCCTGAGGTTTATACACGTTGATGATCATGATCTTATCAGGAAAAATCTGCAACCATTTCCAGAAGATGAAGAGGAACAAGTAAGAGAGTATTATTCTCTAGAGTAACTTGTGAACAGGCTCGCAGAGCATCNGAAAAGTTCTAACCTTTTTTTCTTTTTTTCCAGGCCAGTGTAATTCATCAAGATTTCCTGAGGTTTATACACGTTGATGATCATGATCTTATCAGGAAAAATCTGCAACCATTTCCAGAAGATGAAGAGGAGCAAGTAAGAGAGTATTATTTTCAGAGAGTAACTCGGGAACAGGCTCGCAGAGCATCTGTTGACACTTTATTCCTCTCTTCTCCCCTTTCGTAATTGTAATTGTAAATATCTTATCATCCACTCCCCAAGGGGCTTTTCAGGGATAATTTACAACACTGGTTGGGGGACTTTGCCAGACTGCTTAAGGTGCAGTTTACAAGTACCGAAGGAATGAGTGATGATGCCCCCATACATGAGTGTGAAAGTGAGATAGACCACTACACCGGGCACTACGTGCCCTACTCTTTACGAAGAGTGTGTGGGTTCTTTAACGTCCCAGAGATTTACTACATGTGCAAGGGCTTGTGAGACGGGGCCTACGGTTTATCGTCCTTATCCGAGAAGACTAGAAAGTCTGACCATTTGCAGATGTTATTACAAAGGCAGCACTTTCTCCCCAGTTATTTAAAGACCCTGAGTGTTGGTCCGGCCAGGGTTTGAACCTACGGCGTCCCGCTCAGCAGACCGGCGCTCTCCCAACTGAGCTAACCGGGCGGCAGCTACTTTTCAACGTGACTTGTAACCATTACGTTAATGCCAACATGCAGGTTGATGTGATGAAAGATATTGTGCTTAGTGTTTAAGCTCATGTTTGATTTCCAGACTCGGCATGGTTGCAAAGTCCTTTCAATACAAGACGATTCAATACAACTTATTTTAGTTGAGGTGTAATATTAGTTTCACGTCCTTGGCTTACAAAGAATATTCACCCAGAATGTTCTTCTTGTTCACATGCAATCTATACTTGAAGTGAACAAAAGTTTTGTGCAATTTCACTGCTTGGATTGTATCAAAACGACTTGTACCAAAACAACTTAGTATTGAAACAACCAGTTTACAGAATCATACATGGGACAACTTGTAAGCTAATATCGGTCTTTTCCAGTCCATCTCCAAACACCAGCATTTCTAAATTCCAATTCGGCTTGTTTGAAAAAGAAAAACAACAGTCATCTTGTGAGAGCCAGTGACACCTACAGTTGTAAATGGGTAATCAGAAGCAGGGAATTAACACTTCCAGAACTGGGCCCAATCTTTAAGGTCTTAAGAGTGACTAACATTAATTTTCTCGGGTGCAGATCCATACCGGTTTCCACTGTTTTACGGAAATCAGTCAGATTTTTCATAATAAATGTATTTTTAGTAAAAAAGTTTAAAGTTTCCTAGTTGAAATATGGAAAATGGTTTGGAAAGTCAGTAAATATCCTGTCTGAGTGAATCATAAACACAGGAAAGGGGACTTTAGGGAGTTAAAATCCAAAACATTTACTAGGGGATCGGGAGCATGCCGCTAGACCTCCCTAGAAGTAGGAAATCGGTCAGTATTATTCTAGATCTGCGCCTGTTTCTCCTAACAACATCAATACATTATCACTAGAAAAGGTTAGGAGGATTAATGAAATTGTTGCCAAAAGAAAAATGTCCTAATCTTTCATCAAATTCTCTAAACCTGTTTTAAAAGAAAATGTTTGGAGATCAGTCTGGGGAATTTGTATGTGGATCGTGGGGTGTAAAGGACTAAGAGCAAGTGCCAAGGGGCTTTCTTGTTGTTCTTGTAAACTTTTCTTGAAGTTATTGCCTGAGAAAACTGCGGCAGGAAAAGCTCTTGAATGCAGAGCAGGAGGTTGCGGGTTCAACTCCTGGGGCCTGACCAATACTCAAGGTCTTAAAATAACTGAAAAATGAAGATATTGCCTTTGCCCTGCAAACGGCTAGACCTTCACGTGGCTCGGATGACCACCTAAAATGGTGGTCCCGTCTCCTGTAGGAGATGTAAAAAGGTGTCGTCAATTAGTACTTTTGTGCTAAATACATTGACACACAAAATAATAAGGTGGATTTTTATTTTTTACTTTATTTTTTTTATACTACAAAATGAATTTTAAACCACTAACAACATTAGAGGCCAATATAGTGTTTTGATTTTGGTTCTAAATTGACAAGATAAATATCAAGTATTGAATGTTATCTAGAGCAAAGTTCTTTAATCCTAAAGATGAGGTCCTGAAGATGTTAAATAAAAGAGAAAACGTTTCAAGAAAGCGAGGCATTCATGTTGCTTAAATAAATATTTGTCCAAAAGTTTTATGCAGACCTGTCTCCTAGCAATAATTTTTAACAACACTTTCTTTTCTTTTTGGCCTTCATGGCCCAGTAACCTTTCTATGTTGTTTAATGCATTGTAAAAAGAAGCAAGTGGTTATTAATTTTCAGGGCTTCCCATTTTTTTTCATATATTGCTTTGTCCTGATATTGTCTGCTGCACAAAAGGATTTACAATTTATGACAGTGTTCCCTGAAATGATCTTTTTGATATTTGATACACTCATCCACTCCATTTGAACATGATAAAGTGCTGGGATATTTGAATATAAAACAAAAAACAAGGTCTAATTCATTTCCAGTTCTCTCTGTTATTTGTTTAAAAACTCTCTTTCTGCTAGCGACACATACCTTAATTGGTTTTGGCTATATTTACATGTATCTAGTGGATGGGACATTTACGGTGATATTAAGGTTACATAAGTCATTTAAGACTGTTGATTTAAAAAATTTTTTGCATTTTATTGCTTTGTTCAAAATTCATGTTTTAAAAATAGCACACTAGTATATTTGACATTCCATTTGTTGAATTATTTTACAGAAAATAAGAATTCTTGATGAAGAAAATGATGGTACAGCTTCGGAGACAGGAAGCACTTGCAGTGGAGGTAAACTGTCTTTTGACTAAAATTATGACTTTCCTCTGTTTTATGGTAACTAAGATTCTTGACCAGCCAAACCTGAGTTTTTACTCTTCTTTGGTAAAAGTTGACTTGCTACAAGTCAACCTCTCATTAGTTCCTAAAAGCGTGGTTATTAGGAGACTGGTTATGAAGAGCGGCAAACATCAAGTATAAAAGCAATGGTGCTGTAGTTTATGGTGGAAGCACCCTGAAAGTGCACAATCCTTTGTTTTCTTGTGGCAAATTGTGACGGAATAAATTAATGCAACGTTTTTATTGGTCAATACGATCAAAGTGATAGGAATGCTCTTGAACGTTGTGCACTTTCAGGTCCACAAAAACATACCAACAAAGGAATCTGACGGGTTTCATAACAATTCCGCTCTATTAACTATGCTAAAAGCAAGCTTTGAGGTCGTGCATCGATTTGTTGTTCGCTCAACTTGTTTCACCTGAATGGATTTGAATCATATCATAAATTCATGGATGAAAAAATGATTGACATATGTTGTGTCGGAAGTGGCGTCAAATATCACTCACTCCTATTCGTCAATTGTCATGACATCACTGAATTGCATGGATGAATTTTGCACCAAACAGGTATGAAAAGTCCTTTAAAATGGCATCACCAACCAGAAAAAAAAATTAAAGGACTTTTAGAAAGTCTAGTAAAAGTTAAGTTAAGGACCTTTGATCATTTCATCGTTGTTGATGAGACGTATCATAATATTTGCAGATGATGGAAGCAAAAATGGAGACGACGTAGAGACAGAGAGGTCCTTTGTGTGTAGAATGAAATGCATACTCAACACCAGTGCTGGCTTTTTCAAGGTTTGTCAGTAGTAATTGATTTATTTCAGCGTTTGTACAGGTCATGGTAAACCTGGAAAGTCATGAAATTTATGGATCACATATTACAGTCCTGGAAAGTCGTGGAAAATTAAAGTTATGTTTGGTAGAGTAGTTACTGCAGATGTCAAAGCAAGGATAATGTAAGATTGAGAGAAGTAATTGAACAGTGCGAAGAGGGGTTGGGGGGTGGGGGTGGCATGGTCCACAAAATCCACCAAAATGTGTGTGTTGAACACGGTACGATCAAAACATATCCTAAATCAAGCTAGAAGCAAGATAAACCTGAGTGTATGGAAAAGTCTAATAGTTCATGGAATATTCCTGGAAAGTCATGGAATTTGTAGAGCTCAAAAGAGTATGAATGGGAACATGGGAAAATTCTTTGACTCTTTTAATACGCTTTCATCACCTATTTTTTGCAGACAGTAGTTAACTGTGTAAAATTTCAATTAAATTCTAGAATCCTTGTCATGGGAAATTATGTTGTTAATTATGTCCGTAAAAAAAATAGATGCTTAGTGTGGATATGTTTAACTCTGCAGCCATTCCGATGTAGTGGACGTCTGCGTGAGATGACCCTTCCAGATAGTGAGAAACGTGAATATGGTCTGTTCATGATCTGTACTCCACTGGAAACTGTATCTTCGTCAATGCTTGAGATCAGGTTAAAAACATCATTGTTCTGCACCAAGAACAGAATGGACCTGAGTTTTATGGACATTGATCAGAAGTAAGACACTGTTCTTTCAGTTCT
The DNA here is from genome assembly GCA_942486025.1 of Porites evermanni. Classification (NCBI taxonomy): domain Eukaryota; kingdom Metazoa; phylum Cnidaria; class Anthozoa; order Scleractinia; family Poritidae; genus Porites; species Porites evermanni. The sequence goes on from CALNXI010000095.1 coordinate 138,071, forward strand.
AAAGATTTCATTCTTTTAGAAAATCATTACTATTAGGTTGGTATTGCGACATACTGAGAAAACTGGAAATCCAAGTGACATCCCTCATGAGGAAATACTACTGGTATAAGAGAAATGGTAATGGTATTTTTTTCTTGTCAGGGGGCGATCTTTGCTTGGCTATCACAAGAGAGACATAGCTCTGCAATCAAGTTACTGTATGATTCATTTTGATGACATCCCTGTACTTCAGACTCTTCACAATGACTGTAAGTAAAGCTCTGCAAACTTTTAATATCCACATGTGTAGCTGGTACACCAAATTAAAGTTGTAGCCTCTATGCCTTAAGTGTATGAGTATGGTAAGTTAAGGCTGCAGTTGCTGCTTGATGTAAAATAACAGAGTCATTGCATAAACAATCCATAAAGCTGCTTGTCATCTTTTAAAGGATGCCTTTACACGTCAAAGTGAAATGGTTTAGTTGTCGGTAATCCCTGAATTGGAGAAATCAGCTGCAAATCCAAGAGAAGATCATGCCTCAATTTCAAAATAATTATGACGTTACAAACCTTTGACGGCGATGGCAATGGGAATGTCTAAACGACAATAGGTTTTATGAGCAAAACTACAGCTCTGCACGTGCATCACTTTTTTTGTACATTTCTTTGCCAAAACTACAACCTGAAATGACCAAATTTTGAGTTGACTTGAGAATGGGAACAGCAAGGCCATAAATTTTACCATCTATCTCTGAACTTGGACACAGTGACCCCTCTTCAGCTGCAATCTTACCTCCCTACTTTCAACAAACCAGGTGACTTGGTATAAGGGCAAAAAAGTTTCAAAGGACGAGAATTCTTTTTTTCTATTTTTTAGATCGTAAGGTCCTTAATGTAGTATACAGAAGGGCACAGGTTAAAACGCTGTAGAGAGATATCTTATTCTTTTATTGAATGTTTTTGTTACTACCATTTCCATCCATCCTTGAAGTGTGTTGAATAAAGGGCATAGTTTTGCTTTTCAAACATTAACAGTTTTGTCTGTGCTTTGTCCAATGAAATATTAGAAGTTAGGTTGTAAAATGACAATGTTTTTGTTGCCATACAAACATTATTTAACTCCAGCTTCTTTCATTTCCCCAAGTTGCATTTTGCAAACTTCGAAGGATTTCTGGGTTTTTCTGTTCCGTCAATCATCTTGGCGGACCTCTTAGGAAACAGATGTTTACTTGTTTGAGTTCAAAAGGTCATGGTTTGTGATTCGTGATTGGCGTGTTTCAATCCGTTTTGTTTGTTTGGTGTTTCAAGGTTCGTTGCTTTGTGGTCGTCCTGTTTTGGGAAATAATCAACTTGTTAAGTTTGCTTCGTAGATTTTTCTGATCTTTCTCATTCTTGTCACTTGCAAGAATAAAGCAACATCTGCCTCCTTCCTTCGACAAAAAATCTGCTCACCATCGTGATTTCCTTTGCTATATATAGATGTAGCCAAAACCAAAAGCAAAGCTTCTGTTTTTATCTTTTAAGAAGTGTCTTTCTGATGTAATTCAACTATCGCCATAAACAAGAAGCAAAGTGAATCCCTTCTTAAGATGGAACAAACTTAGTCTGCAATCAATTAAAAACCAATGACTGGTCAGCAAAGAACTTAAAAAAGAAAAAGTCACCTCAGTGAGTTTTACACCCGGGCCTGTAATACAGCCTTCATGTGATACTGAAAATTGGATATCCTATTTTGACACCTGTCAATTGAACATAATGTAATGTGGATGTCCAATTATCAAGCCCCAATATTCAAATACAAATTCTCCAAACTTATCTCTATACATTTCCTTAAAGAATGTGTTGAGAGAATTTGATAAAAAATCAAAGCATTTTCTCTTAGGTGATCAATTTATTAATTCTTATAACCTAATCTCTTGACATTGTATGGATATCGTTAGGAGAAAATTGATGTTGGTCACCATTGGGACTTAAAGGGTTAACACAGATTGTGTATACCTTGGTCTCTAAGCTAGTAAGTTTGACATTTCACTTCTTCTGACATGAAGAGGTGGATGTATTGTATGGAAAGATGAGTTTGCCACCACCAAAATTTCTTGGATGCATATATAACCAAAATTAATGTAATGTAATGTTGTGAATTAGAGGATAACAAGACGCTCCCACTTTACATTATATATTAACATTCTGACGGTAACCTCAGACATCAGCATTCAAGGGCATCAGTAGCAGCCGCAATTAATTCACTTATGAGCTTACTGTAACCCACCCATAGCCCATGATATGAGTGACGCGTGAAAGGTATACCACACAACAGGGGAAACTTCCCCTACCCTATTTGAACAGTAGTGTGTGTTCTTTTACGTCCCCTTTGACGAGGAAGACAAGGCCAACATCACCACCCAAATTTTATTACCCACGGTGCTCTGCTGCACACGCTTCACATGTGAGAGCTCTGCTTACAACATTGTAAGAATTTATTTTTCTTTTACTAGTGATGACCACTGGCAAATGCCAAGGAACTTTCCGCATGCTTAATAAAAACCTCAAATGGCAGTGGTTGACAGGAACGGCACAAGTGGTGTTTAAAGGAAATGAACCTGACTTTATTATCACAACAAACAGACCTCTGAGGTAGGTTTTATATAATTTTATCTTGAAGAAAGGTTATTGTCCTGAGGGTACCTTGTTCCTATGACTACCATGTACAAATTTTTTCTGTTACACAATCTGACATTTCACAACGCTGATGAAGTTCAAGCGGTTCAGTGGAAATATTGATTTTCTGTCTCAAATTTTGCACCGAGTTTTGGAATTTTCAATACATGAGATCGAGAGTCTCAAAGGGCTTCTTTCTTTGCCGAACATTATCTAAGTAACTGTGATTTGGGTACTGTTTGCAGTGATGAGGAAGGTGAAGAAATATTAAGACAAAGAGGGCAATTCCCAGCTCTGCCATTCACAGCCAGTGACTGTGGGTCACCTAGCCCACGAAGCCCAGGCAGTCCGGCCAGTATTGGAAGCTACAGGAATGGTGGCAGTCCACAGGCAGTTCCTTGGGATCGTTTCTCTGTCTCTTCCTTTAAATTTCCGAACATGCCCACAAAGTACCCTAATAGTAATGGTAGAGTTAAGAAGAAGCCGCCGCAGCAAATTTCTGATGATATTGCAAAGTCCCCTGCAAGCGGTAAGTGTTTTCCTTTTTTGGCTTAATAACGCTTCGGTATACAGATAAACTAATAAGGCTATAGAAAGGCCATGGGTTTTTGGTAAAACTAATAGCAATGATCTTGAAGACAGCGTTAACTATATATCTTAAGATAATTATTGTTTCTGGAGAATATGAAGCAATCACTGTCAGCCCTTCACCACATGAAAACAATGATAAAGGCAACAGAAAAAAGTTGATTTTATAATAATTTTGTTTGTCTGATTTTTGAATGGCCAGTTCCTTTGGCCAAGTTATTCTTAATGTGGTGTATGAAAATTCTCCACAGCGATGAAAATGGTTCCAGAAAATTAGAAGTTAATGGCCCTGGACACTTACCGTATTATATAGGAAATTAATTGTCAGTGAGATTATGGTATTGAAAATTAATGCACATTTAATGGAAAACAAATTTCAAATAAAGGAAATTAACACAAAGGAGGGGGTAACATTTCAGATTGAAGGAAATTAATGTGCCGTTTACAAAGAAACAAAACTTGTTGAGACACAGGATCAAAGTGAAATGTATAATCTGAAATGGAAACTTTGCGCGTGTTGTTTTCCCTAAAAGTACCAAGGGGATCACTGGAAGAAACCTCCCCACATCGAGGGTTCTTAACAGTTTTACTGGTACTGGCAGACCTCGGCCATGATGAAAAATACTCCTCTTTCTTAGGTGTGAAGAATGTCAAAAGCTTATCGAGAATAAAATAATGGAAATTAAGTTCGCAGAAATTATCGCACCACCTAATTAATGGAGCAGAAATAGAGGGGTGTGGGGCATAAAGGATACTTTGGAGATTGTTTAATCAGGAGGGGGGGTTACACTTGCTTTAATAATCAAAGTGAAGACTTATTTTTGCTATGTATGCGCACGGATATAGAGATGCCATTTAAGTAAAAAAAACAAATTTTTTGAAGTGCAATAGACAAGTGAGTAAAAAAGAGACATTTTATGGCATCGGGTCTTAGTTAATTTTGTATTCTGGCCGAGGGGTGGGCACTTATTTAGTGGCAAGGGCTTGTCTGCTGGTGCTCATTTTTTGGAAGTATGACTTTTGTAGGAAAAAAGTATTATAGACTACAAACATGAATTTTTGCCCATTGCAAAGGTCACAAGGATGTGTTTAAAAACCAGTTCTTAACTGTCAGATCAGTCACCGCAAAAGGTACCCAGTTGTTTTGCTCATGAGTCAATTTGCTGACATTGTACAAGGTCGTTATTTTCATCAACATCCTTTACATGTTTGCACCTTGCAATTAGAGCCTTTCTTTTGGTTGCTTGGTTTTGGCATACTCAAAAAAATACTCTGCATGAATCGAGTCAAATCTTTGTTGAACCGAGGCCTTATAGGTTCCCAGCAGCCTTGTGCTCAAAGAAAGTAGGGTGCATTCATTGTTGTCTATTTCCCATACTTAAAGTATGGGTTAGGGTCCCCTGAGCAAAGAAATAAGAAAGATAAAAACAATCATTTCTTGTTAAAGCATTTTGGCATGAGTAGCTGCAGTTTCTTTAAATCTGCTAGAGAATTTCAGCGAACTGAATATGAGCAAAGTTACAGGTGGGAGAAGTGACTGTAAACCACTGTGCAAAAACATCACTTTCGTATTAATGTAAAGTGTGTTTTATTGATTTGTTAAATCCAATGCGTATATGCATGTAGGTGTAGCAGTATTCCTTTCCACAGCAAGTTGCCAGTGTTTATGTTATTGCTATGTGCTGCAACATCCATACGTGCCACCTGCAAGTCTCGCTGTTTCATGACAGCGAAATGGGGATCAGATGTGCTGCTGGTTTTCTTTCACTTGCCCGCTTATTTTGTGCTATGACATCCATGTTTGGCTGCCGCTCCCTCCCCCCTCTCCCTCCCCCCTTCCCCTGCCATTAAGGTTACCCAATAATTTCAAGGCACCTCTCTAAACACTCTTAAAGAAACATTCTGTATTTCTTCAAGGGATTGTGATGATTGAATTTCTAAAAATCCCAGCAATTTTGTTTAGGCCAATCCCTTTTCAGAATAAAACAAAGACTACCTTTGATTTTTACTCATTTTAATTCTAAATCCATTACAATTTTTGTTTAAAAATTCATGCTTAAGTAGATAATAATGAGGAAAAATTCGTAAGTTATTTCAAACATCTTGGCCTTTAAAGCTATTTGGTAACCTTTCATGTAAATACCATCTGCAATCACAAAACTATTAGCTGAATTTCAGTGATAATGTACATTATTGCACCTGTAAGTGGAGGCATTTTACCCCTTTGCATTTAGATTTTTAATTTTTACTGTGCAGTTTATCTAGTAATGTCTATAACTTTAAAAAAATTACTCACTGCAGTTCCAGAGAAGCCACTGAATTTTCTGTCAACATGACCCAATAAAAAATCTCCTGTAATTTTCTCTGAATTACTATAAAAATGCACCTAAAACAGAACTCTTTGAATAGATTTTATTTTGAAGATGTACATTTTTTGAATCAATATGAAAAATCCTTGAAAATGTTTTCCATCCAAAAGTTTTTAAAGCTCTCTCTAATTACCTGGTTATAGTCGTCCAATTGGGACTCACCATTTGTTCTGTTGTTATTAGGTGCAACCTCCCCAATGGAGGAAGATCTTCCCCCTTCACCACAGCACCCTGGGTCCCCATTTCCTGATGCCCTCTTAAGCTCTACCTCTTGTACTTCTGCACCCTTGTCTCCGCCCTTGCTGGACTTGGGTGTAGATATACAAGCTGAGCTTGAAAAGGATGCTCCTGACCTAGACTTCACGCTTCTTGATCCACAAGGTAAGATGAACCTTGTGTTGCTCTCTTGCTCTCTCTCTCTCTCGCTGCTGCTTGCTTTTCTTCGTTTCCGCTTTCTGTACAACGCAGACTCTTTCACTTAAAGTAACTCTAATGTTATGCACCCTGTAAATAATTAAATTAATAACATAAAATTCTGTTAATGTCTTTTAATGCTGAGTAACTTGACTTCTATATTCTTATCTATTATTTATAAGTGTTAGTTAATGGTTATAAAGTTAACTTTGTTTAGTAATAAAGTTTAGAATGAGATCAAGTGCTCTTTCAAGGCCTTCAAAAGTAATCATATAATTTTATTTGGTTTAAATTAAATTAATAACGACACTGATATTCTAACCAATCAGAGCAGACATCCTTTGCCTAGCCTATCATCAAATGCAGACGTGCTCACCCAGTCAAAAGGAAAATTGCTGCTTTGTGGCTTGCGTCACTTTCCTCAAATTTCACTCAGTGAACTCGTTTTTGTGTTTGAGTATGCATTTTTTTCGCAGTGTCACTGCAACGTGTTAAGTATTCTTAAGGTCATAAATGACTACTTTAGCCCTTATAATTATGTACAAGGGGAGGTTGGATGCCTACCCTGTTCGTTATAAGGTTGCCATTTACCCTTTTAACATAGACCATAATGCACCTTGTTTACACAACCATTGTCTTTGCGTGTTGTCAGGGCATTAACTGTAATACCCAGGAGAAATTGGAAATGATGGTTATGGATGTTTTTTTTGTG
>CALNXI010000095.1:145117-182617 GCA_942486025.1 Porites evermanni
CCTTCTGTTTAAAGGGACAGTGTGTCACAGTTTGCTCCATTATGTTTAGTGGTGTTAGTTTTTCCACTTAAATGTATTTTCTCTGAACCTTAGTGACAGCTGAGAAATGTTTTCTTAATTTTGTGAGCACAGCTTCGTGACAAACAGTTTTTTCTCCAGAGCACCAATTCAAAATTACAAATGACAATATTAAACTTTGAAAGCTTGTCAGACTGAGCAAGTTTCAATATCGATTGGAATTGTCTTCACAGTTGCATAATGATCTTTCACTGTTTCAAATGGTCATTTTTATGTTTCACTCATTTCAGTGGACAGTCCATAATGCTGAATGTGGCTAAATTGCATGAAGAACAGCTTCCCTTAAAATCTCTCAGCCATGTGTCGGCATACCGCCAACCCACAGTTCACTGACAGATGACCAACAGCTCTGTGGCAGTCAGCTAACAGACCAGCACTAACCCCAGTTTATTAAAAAAATATGTTCACCATACATTTGTTATTACTGCTAAAAGTCATAAACCAACAGCCCAAGACAGTTGCTGACACATTGCCAACAGATAACCGACAAGCGATCAACAGTTAACTGACAGTTAACTGACTGCCAGATATCAGTTGGCTGACACTTAATCCGCTGAAATTGGGAAAACTGTTGGCAGACTGTTAGTCATTTGCTGTCTAACAGTGGGCTGTTTGCCAGTTGTGGGCCATTTCTCTGCCAACTGTTGTATGTCAGTTGGCTGACTGTTGGTCGACAGTCTACCTACAGTCAGGCGAAAGATTTTTGGGGAGCTGTTCTTCAATTTCACTGAGAAAAGCACTAATTGAACTATATTACACCCTTTCAGTTTTGGATGTGTCTAGACTTGGCTCTGATCTTCAGTAGTTTGGGGCTGATGCTATTCCATAAAATGAGATTTTTGGTTTTTGGGCTCTTTTAAGCTCATGTTTCTGAGATGCCTTGTCCATTGCATAGGCATAATTGTGGGTGATTAGCTTGTTAACCCTTTAAGTCCCAATAGTGACCAAGATCAATTTTCTCCTAACAATATTCATACCCTGTCAAGCGATAAGTTATGAGAATTAATAAAATGATCACCCAAGAGAAAATGCCTTGATCTATCATCAAAATCTTTCAACTAATTCTTTAAGGAAATGTTTGAAGATCAGTTTGGAGAATTTGTATTTGGATACTGGGGCTTAAAGGGTTAAACTTTGTGTGCTGTTGGTTGTTGATTTGAGTCTTTGTCTCCTTTTTTCCATAATTACTTGTGGAATAGTTTGTTGCACGGGCAATTTCAGCACTCTAAAACTAATTTCATAACCTGAAATTAACTATAGCAAATAATAACAGCCTGTGCTCAAACTGTGAACGTAGTTTTGAAGTAAAACTCTCTAACTGTTTTTGCATCTTATTTCACAGAATTGACATTAGAAGATTTCCATCTTGAACCACTAGAGAATGTTCCGGGCATTGATGAAATGTCGTCATCCATGTCACTACTGGCTGTTGATCCACCAACGTACGAGGAAGCGATACGTCTTGCTACAGAATGTCTTTCGAGTTCATCTAGTGGTGGACTAACAAGCCCGGATGGAAGCCATCCTTCGTTATCTCAAAGTCCACCCAAAGGAAATCTTGAGCATTTTCCAGCTGCCTCACCTTACCCCTCCCCTGGTTACCCCTCACCTCATATGTCGCCTGGTAATTTGCCAACTCCAGACCCCTCCCCCATTGGTAATTCCAATCCTTCCACGGCAAGTGTGAACATCTCTTGGCAGGGTATGGGGCAAATGAAAGTCTCCTCTCAACCTCAACAGCACTGCCCACCGCAGCAAAACCATCTGCCCTATTCAACCATCCCATCGCCACAGCCTCCGATACAAGTCCCAAGCAAATCTGCGCTGATCTCAGCTGAAATGAAAAAGAGAGAAAAGAGTGATACGTACCGTAACAGCTGCATCTCAGGACAATCACCCAACCCCATGACAAGCCCTAGAAGAATGCAAAATATGCCAGGTCAAAGTATACCTGGTAACTGGCAACAGCAGGCGCAGTCAGTGCAACATCAACCACCAAGACACTTGCCACACCAGCAGGGCTATGAATGGAAAGCCTCACAAATGCATACCGGTAATCACATACCTTATTTTCCCGGAGAAAGAACTGCCACAGCCACAAGGCCAGATAACCCAGTTTATGCCACAAATATGCAAGGGAGGAACTGGACAGTCCCTCCCCCGTTTGAGGACATGCTGCCACCCCTTGAGTGTGACAATGTAGGTGGCTACATGAAGACGGGGCAAAATGTTCAGGGCCATCTTCAACACCACAGTATGGACCCCTCTATTTTATCACCACCTTATCAGGAGGACTTTCACTCAGGATTCGCCTTTCAAGGGAATCCATTACCGGCGATGAGTCAAGGGCAAACAACCCTTGGGCACTGGTGAAAAACCGGCCACACCCAGTAATAACATACTGTCAGTCAGTAGTAGCTTACTTACTGTACCTTCAGAGTAAAGTGGGGGGGAGGCCAGTCGCAACTTGTCCTTGTCATGGTACTGTGGTAAATCACAATGACGTGCTTCAAAGGGACATTAGCAAAGCCTTAAGGTCAGGTGTCAGTGCATCTAGATATGTTTTCAAGTTGTTGATAGTTTGTATTGACATGATTAATTAACTCTAGCAGGGAATTTTCTATTATCTTCAGAACATTCAGATTGACGGCGTCTCTGTGATTATTTGCTGGGATGCAGATTATAAAGTTTTATTTTGCTGTGTTATGACCAACTTCATGGCATTCAAAGTGCCATGCACTATTTAATGAGATTAGCCAGAGAATGCATTCTCGTATTAAAGGAGAAGTGACTTGCCATGAGAATCAATACATCTAATCAGATTTGCAACCAAGTGCTTTATTGATCACTCTGCCGTAATATGGTGGAACTTTCAGACTAAAATCCAAATTAGCAGGGAAGAACAAAATCGAAATCGAAATTGCTTAGCCAAGTTAAAAGTAGAGAAAACGTTTTGTCTAAAATTATCCTGAAAGTTGATGACATGAAGAAGTTACTTTATTTGAGCTTTAAGTTGTATTATTCCTGTTTTTCTTTGCATACTTAACATCTATGGATCTTTTTATCTTCCCTCGTTGTCAATCAAAGTTATGTCTGGAAGTAGTGAAAATTTCATTTGGTTTTCCATCTGTTTCATTTGGTCAACATTGCACTTGGTAATGAAAATCATACTTTCAGGGTTTTAGCCAGGAAATTATTCACACGTGATCCCAAGATAACCCCCACCCCTCTAATGAGGTCAGGGGCAAGCCCTCCATCCCTTCCAGGGGGAACTTTTTGCAATTTTTGCCGAAAAATAGGCCCGAGACTCTCTTAATTCTCAATCCAGTAGATCTAGAACCAAGATGTCAGAATTTTGTTTTCTTCAAGACTAGGTCTCCGTGGGACAATGTGACTCCCACCTGGCTAAAACCTTGCTTAGTTTGCTAGTTAGAAATTGTTTAGGGACAAAACAATACGTATTAGGAGTTTCTAGGTTAGTGTTCTATTTGTAGGGTTCCGTGCTGGTCACCATACCAGGATTTGTACCAGTAATTGATTTGCAGAGGTATAATCTGAGCTATGTTCACAAAGGAGACAAATACAAAAAAGGATGTGTCTTAAAACCTGTAGTCTTGACGTTCATTGTTCTGCCACTCAACTCCCATGTACAGATGTTTAGACAGGACTTCTTGCTTGTACATTATTTTGCTTTTTTTTATTATCACATTTTTGGTCATTTTGTACTCATTTACATATTTATAGATACAGTACGCTCAACACTTCTTGATTTCACTTAGCACATTTGTAAGCAAAACAAGTCATAATCAAGCCAAACAGGAGCTGCAAAGTGTATTCAAGATAAGTTTATTTAGAAGTGGATAGGAGCAATTTGTATATTCATAGCTTGAGAAATAATTATCTGTAGAAGACACATCCTTTTTCCATTCATTGTCTTTATAAACTGCGACTTGTAATTTTTTCAGAAAATTACTCAAGCATTAAGGGAGCAATTTCCCTTGTAAATATTCCCACTAGATTGTCCATATGGTTTAGATTTTTGGATTTGATGTGAAGACTGCATCTGAGTAAAAGGATAAAATCGCTGTGGCAGTGGAAATGATTAAATGTAAAAGTGTGTAGTGTTAAAAAGTAATGATCAACTTAATATGTTGATGTGGGAAAGAGGGCACAGCTATAAAAACCAGGCCCTTGAAATGATCATAGTATGTGACTAGTAGAGAGTATATGTTAGCTTGACACGAAGTACTTTCTGCAAAGGTTAACAAACTAGGGCATACTTATAGTAAGAGTAATGGATCCTCGTTAATTTCCATTAATTGTTTCAAAATGTGCGCGACAATCAAAGAAAATGACTGGATTTCAATATCTTAGTTGGAAAAACTCCCTTTAAAAGAATTGATCCAAGAGCGTGGTTTTTGGGTACTTTTCATGGCACACATCAATATATTAATTTTTAAGGTCTTTAATTTAAGTGCTAATACAATAATTAGTTTAGAGTAGTTGAAAGTCAGGCGATTAAAAAAGATAAGTGCTTTATAGTATAAGAGTACATTAGTTTTAGGGTGTCTGCAGTGTCAGGTGACGGGAATGTGTTGTTAGCTACAAGTATTAAAAACTCGCATGATCCAGCCTGGTTTGTCATTACTTTGGAAAAGTAAGCTTGAAGAAATTGGTTGTCCTTACACTAGGCTGTTTAGTAAGTCTTAGAGCTGTCAAGTTTTACTTCACCAAAAATGCACGTGGGAAGGCCTAAGTAAAATCTCACAAAACTTTACTTTGCATCTCATTAAAGCCAGAAAGTTGAAATGATTCAAGAAAGTTTCAGGTGACTCGAAAACCATCCTCAAATCCGATTTAGAGAACTTGCAGTTTCTTAGCTTTGAGGAAGGCAAAGCATGTCAATCAAACTTAATTTACGTTGCATGGGAAAACAGGCTTAAGTAAACCTGAAGTAAACAACATAGGTTGTGTGTGAGGCTTTCTTTTACTTGAAGAATTTAAAATTTACTTTCCTTGAAATATTTCTTAGCTTATTTAGGCTCTAGTGTAAAGACTACCATTTACTTGGCTAGATTTAGACCATTTTGTAGGTGTTAATTATGCAAATGGTGCATAATTAACAGCTTCAGGAGCCTATGACACCCCCTTTGGCACATTTTTAATTTGAAAATGTTGGTTGACACGTATTGAACCATCGGCAAAGCAATACCAACTTTCTTTGACTATGTTTTAAGAAGTCTCTACAATATTAACCCAAAACAGTTGCCTGTTTTAGAAAAACAGAGCAAACCGATAATAACTTTTTTAGCCATATGGGTTGAGGGTTGAGTTTGATTGATTTTTGTTCTTTTCTCTAGTTTTCCCCTCTCCTCAGAAATCAAAAATTCGAATTTGACGTACAATCTTGTACAAAATGGATGGAAAATTTATACCCCTTCTCCCCCAAAAATCAAGGATGGGAAAATGGCACATTTTGGCTTTTACGCGGCTTTATCCGGCTTGATCTAGGGGGATGGGTGTTGCTGTTCCATTTTATTCTGTCCAAGATTGTGGCCTTTGAACAGGCTCTCTGTTTGGCAGAAGGGGGCTAAAAATTGTAAAGGTGACAGCAAGGGGGAAATGCAGGAGCCTAGCTCATATCCAGTTATAGTTGCCATGACAACCCATTTGTTTCACAGTTGACCCAGGATAAGAACTACAGTAGCGTTCAAAAGTAAGTTACCACTCTCTTGCAAGACTCAAGTTGTGTCATGTGCTACATGACTCTGTATCACTGAGTTGAACAACTTTGCCCAGATTAGTGTGCACTGACATAACATGCTCACCTACAGAACAACCCTGAGACACTTTGTGATGCCACTACTGGTTCCACTGCAAAATGGGGTCCGAGAAACGACTGCAGAAATTCCATACCAATGATGTGTCACTACCCAGATCTGGGTTACTAGTGCTTATGATTCATTGAAGCCAAGTTCCCTCGCAGAATTCCTATCAGAGGCACTACCCAGATCTGGCTAGTGATGCGTCATCAGTATGGAATTTCTGCAGACATCCCAGATGTCATTTTGCAGGGAATGGTGGTGGAATTACGAAAAGTTGGCTGTTTTCTCAGGCTTCACCACTAGCAATCTGTGATGTCCAAGACTTAGGTTTGATTACCAGCCGCTGTTCAGGAAAATGAGCCCGGCAGAAATCGAGCCTATCCAAGACTGCACAAATCCTATTGGCACCCTCCATCACACACAAAACAATCAAGTCACATGGATAAAACCCCTTCACCCGGTTAACAGCGCCAAGTGAGCAACCTTATGAACAATAATTACATAAATTTTACATTAATTTTATTAAGGTTCTTAGAAGCAGCACATAATTCTATATTTTTGTTGAAAAAGCAGTGTTACAGTTTCAAGGTAGACTTTGGACACCATGATGTAACTATGTCCAGGAGAAGATGATGAACGAAATTATATTACAAATTTTTAATAATTTTATCCACGTGTGTATTTTCCCCAGATGTGAAGCATGAAAACTGAAGCAATGAACAATAAACTCATAACCAGAACTGGAACAGGGCCCCTGTGAAAAGCAAAAAAAGAGAAAGAGACAAACATCAAAAAATTTTAATAACATTTGTGCTATATAAATATAAATTATTACTATTATTATTATTATTATTATTATTATTATTATTATTATTATTATTATTATTATTATTATTATTAACATTACTATTACATGTATGTCACTCCATGGAATGGCAAAAACAGAAACTCAATGTAAACCAAAAGTACTATTTTTTATTTAACCCTTAAAACCCCTGGTCAAAAGTGACCAGCATCCAATTTCTCCCAATAATAACACTGCCTGATCAAACATAGAGGTCATCAGAATGAAGGAAATGATCACCAAAGTGAAGTGTCTTTATGTTTGAACAAATTCTCTCCAGCGGATGTATAAAAACAGTGCTGAAGAAGAATGTGCATGTTGATATTGGGGCTTAAAGGATCAAGGCAGCCCACTTGGCTTTTTCGGGAGCAATACAATGTACCTTTCAAGTTTTCAAGATTTTACCATCAACAAGAGCACCTCAGTGCTAGTTCAGTCAAAAAATAAGGGGGGCGAGAACTCCCCTGGATCTGGATCCGCCACTGATGATGAAGTGTTGAATCTTAACATTTGCAGTAAAAATGATTTTAAATCAACTTGTTCAGACCCCTCCCCAATAGAATTTGTAATGAGACCTTCCACCCATTCAGGTGATGATGGTGGGGTTATTGAGGGATCTTTTCTCCAACCACGTGACTTTTAACCCTTTAAGCCCTAAGAGTGATCAGCATCAAATTTCTCCTTGTAATACCAATGCTTTTTAAAACGGAGTGGTCGTGAGAATTACGGACATGATCACACAGGATGAATTTGCTTGACATCTTATCAGATAACTGTAATGAGGTAGGAAATGAGTAGGGGCAACAAATGTGAATTCAAATTTTGATCTTAGGGTTTGAAGGGCTAAGAAAGATTACAATTTTTAAAATTTTATATACCAGTAGTAAGAGTAAAAAGGCTTTCAAAATAGAAAACCACTTTAAACTCACACTTTAAGTCCAGGTGAGTCTTCAGTATAAAATCTCCACATTCCACTGCTACTTGCTGCTGTACGAGATCTTGCTGCTGGCGCACTGCTTCCACCTTTCCTGTTAAAACAACAATACACCAAAAAGCAATGGGTTTTTTTAGATTCCTTTGTCTTTAGTAGAATTTTAATTGAGAAGTGATTGCAAGAAGGGTATCTGGTAAACGCTTTCAAAGCTTCTTGGCCTTACAGATGATGCATTCACCTAATGACAGAGTACAAGAGAATGAAAAGACAGTCAAGAATACACAAACTGCCACCCAATTGTCAATGATAGAACAACAACAATACTGATACACTTGGTCTCACACTGGCGTCAAAAATTCTTGTTTATAAAACATAAACATGATGCTTAGGAGAAATAAGAGTAACTATTCATCCATCACTACCGCCTTTTGCCTACACTGTTGTTTTCACAACGCCAAGAAACATCTGTTATGTTACTTTGCTCTACTTCCTTGAAAGATAAATGTTTGGAAATTTTTTTCTGTACAGCAATTACAATAAAAAGCATTCCAACAAGGAGGACAAGGCATTCCTGATAAAAGGGTTTAATGGAACAGAGGAGAAACTCTTTGGCATACTACTGAAAAATTGACAATGAGGGGGGCCATACAAAGTGTCCACATTAATGGAGTTTCCGTATTAAGCGTGTTGAATTTACAGAAAATATAAAGGATTTTTATTCTCAGGGACAAAACAAACTGACAGTAACATTGATGTGTACACATGTAAGTGTCTGTATAGCAGAGCTTGACTTTAGACCACAAATTTAGTATAGGTGTGACAGCTCATTTTGTTGCCAAACGTTAACAACTACTGTCACATGGCTTTGTTTAACAAACCAAAACGGTGAACTCATGTGGTCACATTCCTCAGCATTTTGCAGGCAAAGACGAATTTTCTTTCCCGGAAAGTCAAAAGAAAAAAGTGTTTTACTGGAAAATATACCACTCATAATTCATATTAACTACATCCGGGACCTGAGTGGTTTATTTTCCATAATCTCACACGTGAGTTTATCGATGACGTAATTTTGGTAATTTCCCTCTATTATTTTATCGATGTCAATTTGTCTATATAATAAAAAGAACATTACGCGGCAACTTGAAGATATGAATTTTATTTTCTCTTGGCAAAAACAATATTTTACTCACTCGCTGCGCTCGTTCGTAAAATATTGTTTTGCCACTCGAAAATAAAATTGATATCTTCACGCCATTGGTAATATCCTCTATATATTTTACACAAAAAAAGTTACAGTTACAATAGTTAAACTAAAAGAAAGGTACAAATATCAACAGTGGACAAAATACAAGAAAAAGAAGAGTTTTATAACTCTAATGCACAGATCTTAAATCAAATCATTAATTTTGCTTCTCGCAAACATCTCAGAATATCCTGTGTTTTAATTTTGTTACAGTTATGATACATATTAATATTAAGTTATATTAATTGGTAATAGAACTTTGTGTCGTCCAATTCGAACTGTAATTGTACTCGTGATTAAACAAATCGGACTCTCCCTATGCGGTCATTTGATTTTGTTAATCACTTGCATGATTTACCCTTATTAATCACCTTAAATTAACTACAAGTGTGATTTTTTGGTTAGGATTAGCCCCTGGCTACAGTTTTATCCTTTCTTTCAAATTTATTTATTTTTACAAATTTATTTTATTTCTTTATTGAAAACTCAGCTGGGAAATAAATAATAGTAACTCCTGCTCAAATAAAACATATACAACAAAAAAGGTTAACTTACGTGCAGTAGAAAAAAGAACAACATATGAAATAAGACATACAATTAACTATGAATAGGACAAACACTTCACTCACAATAATGGAAAAACTACAACGAATGCTGGCGATGTTTTAGAATTCGGGGCAGAAATAGAACAGACTTATTTACGAGAAAAACAAAATAATACACAATAGCAACACAGACTTGACCAGGGCATGAAATCGAAACAAATTTTGGATGGGTCCAAAAATTTGTTGCTTTCAAATATCAACAAACCTTTGGTTCAAACACGTCATTGTTCAGACGAAACCTCACGCGAGAAAACTAAGACAAATCCGGTAACGAAAAAAGTGAACAAGCTTGACGATAGAATGAGACGATCCAGTCTCTCTTTAAGAAGTAAATCTCGATGAATTTCGTGCTAATCTTTTTCTTACCTTTGCTTTACTTGTGTGCCACCAGATGATCGAGGGGTTACAGACTTGGAGCCCGATCGGCCGGCTCCGACACTCGTGGAAGAAGCTGATTGAACCTGTAAAGGAATAAGAGAAAAAGGCTTAAAATATCTGTGAAGAAATAGATTTTCCGTTAAAATTTAGGATCTTTTTGTCAGTTACATTTCAAGATTCTACTCACCATTGTGATGACTCGTCTTTTAGCACACAAAGAGGAAGAAGACGTGTGACGTCACCAGTGTCCCATGTTTCATTGCAAGACAAGTGCTGTGGGCTCCAGCTCCCCGCAAAAACTTGTTACCAGTCTCTCGCAATTCTCGCAAAGATATTTTAATTTAAATGCTTTTTTTTACTCTCGAAATGTTTTTCTGCACGTTTTGAAGGAATTAAAATTCTATGTCATGCATTTCAACACAGATAAAATTATATTTTACAAACTAACTAGCTCTTCAAATCTTGTGACAGATGTTGATTCAAACTTAGCGGTATTATGTTTTCTATTTGCGTTGTTTTTGTTCTATCAGCTTATTTGGAACTTTTGGAAATTCCACTCTTTCTTTTGTTTACTTAAAAAGTTAATTTTGTCAAAAAATCTGACGTGTTATATTGCCTTACAATTTCATCAAGGAGTCGAGAAAAAGAACTCTGGACCAGCTCTACTAAGACAAGAGTTCTTCGCTCTGTGTCGGCCTTGTTCCAAACATATCTAAAAAGAAGTCAAATTTATTGAATTATTCATAAATAGTATTATTTTACAGAATTAGAATGGATTTTAAGCGTAAGTGCGGGGTTAAAGTTTTCGTGTCTACGTGTTCGATTCAGGTAAGTGAATCTTAGGTATCACTATTTCCATTATAACTTTTGAATTAAATTTGTGCAGAAGACATTGCATATATTGTAGGCTCAGTTTAGACTAAGGGTATTTTAATACAGTTATTTCTTATTTCGTTATTTATTTATTTCTGTTTTCAAAATTTAAATGGTAAAAGATATCTATCTTGCCTTGGAGCTGCACTGGTTTGCCGCGTGTAAGCCGGGCTCGCCCATTGGCCAATGTCCAACTTGAAATTCAGTCGTAGCTGGTCGTCGTGACTTTCCTGCTGAAACATCTTCTCTCTCGCCTGTTTAACTGCAGATTAACATGCCAGCAAATCAAGCAACTCTGAACAGACTTGAAGTCGTTTTGGCTCGACTGGAAACAGTAGCAGTAAAGCTTGGGATCGATAGTCCCGCTAAAAGAGGGCATACACAAAGCTCCGCGGATATCCTGTCTTTGGTGGAGCGACTAGAAGCCGCGGCAGATAAAATTGAAGAGCAGTCTTCAGGTGGCGTAGGTAAATGTATTTCACGTCAGAATATCGTGTTATTTTCAAATTGGAATTTGTAATCTTGTCATGAGTGTAAAAATTGTCGACTTAAAATTTATTTTTCTTGTTAGGGTCTGGAAAAATTGTCGAATTCTACGATGAGGTGGGCGCAGTTTAAAGTTTATTTGATAGTATGTCGAGTCTGCATCTTTGCCAGCTTCATTCATTGATTTATACCAATTACATACTTCACAGATTGTTTTTCTTACTCTTTTTTAGTTCCTTGGAGGGAAGCTAAAAACATTTTTTAAGTTATCAGATGAGTTGGGAGGCGATGTAAAATCTCAGGTACATGAAGAATTCTCTTTTCAATAAGAAGACATTGCGTGACATCATGTTTTACGCTAAATTATAAATATTGTTGATTTCATTTTCCACGTTTAGGTAGACTTGGTCAAGAAACTCTTCCAAGCGCAAAGAGAATTTTTAGGCAAAGCTTCAAGCACAAAAATGCCTCCTAACGTAAGAAAAGTTTTTCTACTATTTTGTGTTAAGATATAAATTTCTATATTTAAGAAATAAACAGAAGCATTAGCACACATGTTAGTGCTTGGATTTTTAAATTGTTAATTTTTCTCAGCGACTGCGATTGGCTCTTTTAATCTAAGGACTTGTCACGCGATATCCTAACTGGAGTTTAAAGCCATTTCCGGTTACTTGCTTTAATCTTTTAGCACTATTGATTTCCAAACCTTGAAGGAAAAAAGAAAGAGAGAAAAACCCATAAGCTTTGGTGATCAATGAAAACAGCTAATTGCACACGCGCGAACGAAAATCGAGCGAAACTGTAGAAGAGCGGTCCTTGTCATCAAAACCTAAAACACAAACTCTTCAATATGGCAAGCTTATTCAAGCCCCGCCAAGACCGGTACATATGTCAGTTTTGTTTGTTTTAGTTAATAACGCTTGATTTCCTTTTCGATATGCGCTCATAAACAGAGCCGGGAGTTTCCATTTTCGCGGAAAATGAGCGTGCCCTAAAATGTATCTAAAGATAAACCGGTCCGTGAAAACGGCGTGACTTAGGCCTAGTTTGGGAGTTGGTCGCTCTGGGTTATGGGCTCCTGAAAAAATGAGAATGCTATGAGGATGCAGATATTTTAAGACACTATTGAACAGTGAAAAATAGCCAATCAGGCTTTGGGGATGAGTTAGTGACTTTAGTGAGCGAGTGAAAACAAAAAAAATAGCCTGATAATGAGGAGAGTAATAGAATGGTTTCTGCAGTTCAGAAGAGCTTCAGACCCTGGGGGAAACTAATTTCTACTCTAGACGATAACTTCAATATTTCGTTAAAATGCGGTATAATTCACAGGACAAGATTGCAGCAATGATACAGCCCACTGTGCAGCTTAGACAAGAAGTAGAGGTGAGAAAAATTTAAAGTTTCGAAAATTCTTCATGAGTACAACAAGTTTAGTAACTAGACTTGCTAGACCGTCCCAATTCCGCATCAAGAAATCAATGAATGAGAGAATCGAAAAGAAGGACTTGTTCGCTTTATTTACAAACCTTACGTGATATAATCAAGAGAGAATGCCCAGGTAGGTGGACAGTCTCCCAGAAACCTAAGACAACAGGGGTTGAAAGGAAGGGGCAACTGAATAATTTTCTGCGCGTTTTCTCAGTTCTGAAGCCTGCTACCAGGCAAGTTGCAACAGACGCTTAACCAAACTGAGAAAGAAACTTTTGTTCTTTGACTAATCACTTTTTTTTTTTTTGAATAAGGCATTCCGTGACAGGAACCGTAAGAGTCAGTTCTTCAATCATTTGAGTGCGGTCAGTGAAGGCACCGAAGCCCTCCTATGGGTTGGAGCGGTAAGAACGAAGTTTATATTTCTTTAATTTCAGATTTTTGTATTTAATGAGGTTATTTTTCGGGGGCCTCCCATATGAAAGTGGCGGGGACTGCTCGGGGAAATTTTAGATTAATTAAGAGACCAATCTGGGCGTGGCCCAACCTTTTTTTACACCTAAAAGAGACATGATTCGAGGAAAGGACATGATTACATGATTCGAGGAAATAAAACGTATTGAAAATATACGGGAATATATTTCTTCGCGTGCAACCCTAAAAGAGACTTTTGCGGATAAATATTGGCGTTTTGCCCTAAACACCCTAAGTGAGACCAAAATCCGAAATTTACACCCTTAAGCGAGACGACGAGCATCCCCGCTTCTTTTATATGGAAGTCCTCCCTGAGGGTTATTTTCAGTTCACTTGACGCAAGAAAACAAATAGACAGTTAGAAGCCTTTCACTGACAAATCCCGTCTTCTCCCCCTTCAGAAAGAGGACGGTGTTATGCAGCTCCGTCTTTCGAGCTTGCATCTCTTTACTTAGCCTACGGCCCGCACCAGAAGTTAATTTCCGTCTGTGTTCTTTAAACATCCAGGAACAAACAATCCGCGTCTTTTGTCGCGGATTTGCCGCTCGATTTTAATCGCACTTTTTCTTGCGAAGAGAGAAAGAACCCTACTTTGCGTGCTCTGAATCTTTATAATTTTCCTCACTGGGATTTCTCCCATGTCATGCTCTGTTATTTTTTTGTCTTTTTAGCCTGGCAAGCCTGACATTTTTGTAAGAGACAGGAAAGATGGCGCTGTTTTCTACACTAACCGCGTCCTGAAAGATTTTAAACAGTATGTCACAACACTAGAGCTTATCAGTTATTATAAGAACACTTAAGGCTGGTTTTCACTACCGACGGAGTTGGAGTCGGAGTCGGAGTCGGAGTCGGAGTCGTAAGCGGAGTCGTAAGAGCTGTTATGACCTAGTGAAATCAAAAATCGGAGTCGTAAGCCGAGCCATAAGCGCGACGAAATCGGAGTCAGACGAATCAGAACGTTTCCATTTCTTCCGACTTCGCTTATGACTCCGTCGCTTACGCTCCGCTTATGATCTAGTGGAAACCAGCTTGTTGGAGTTGGAAGCAGAAGCGGAAGGATAAACCAATCACAATGCACGTTCCCACGCTTCGGAAACGGAACGCTGTTTTCACTAGATCATAAGGTCCACGGTCCTCTACGCCTCTGATTACGACTCCTTCGCTAGAGAAAATCAGCCTTAACTTAGAAACTTCTAAAACATGCACTGCCTGGCATGCGCTTCGTATTTCGCATAGGGGCAAACGAGAAACGTGAGTGACTGACGACGAAGCGCAATGGACCATAGGAAGCAAAAAGAGCCGGAAGGCGTAGCCAGTTTTCTCCTTCTCGCCTTCCTTTGCGCCCAAATTTTCATCGAGAGAGAAGCGTCTTTTTAAGATGCAGTCCAAAACATCTCAGTCATTTTTTTCTCCTTTTTATTTTGATTTCCTACAGGAATCCAAAACACGCTGAATGGGCCCATTCGTACATCGCAGCTTTAATTGAATTGCAGCAGTACTGTAAGGAGTTTCACCCCACTGGCGTATCCTGGGCTGCAGAATGATAAACTATCATAATCATCATAGATAACCTTGAAGACTAGGACAAGAAACAAACATTACACTTCTATTGCTTTTAAAATAGACGCGCAAACGTCTTTAAGGACTCCGTGTTTAGTGCATTGTTGAGAAGGCATATAATCGCGAAGGATCTTTTTCTTATGCCTCTTTACCTCAACGAGAGGACGAGTTTTCTCTTTATTTCTTTTGCGCTTATTCTTATTATTTTAAGAAATTGCGTGTGCTCTAGTAACGAGGTCGCGTACATTCAAGCACGGCCGTTTTGTGGGTCACGTACTTTATGGAAATGCAAACTAATCATAACGCGAGCATTTCTCTGAACATTATATGATATTCTTAAGGCCACGGTACACTTGGAGGCTGTGCTGTTTTTGTTCAGCCTACTACACTACTAAACATGCATTTTATTTCAGTTAAGAACCCAAGGATTTAGCTAAAAAACTGTCCACAATTTGTCTGTTTGGTCATTAAAATCGTCTTTTCTTTGGTCTGTGCCAAGAGCTTTTTACCCAAATGTTACTTATGTCGTCCCGATATTTCAGAACGAAAGTGCTGAGGTTGGGGCACTCAACGGAAGTCTGGGTAGAGACAAGGTGTGTCACCGAGGCCTTTAAACCCAGACCCACCTTAAAGGCTTTCGGTTCAAAAGAGAGTGCACCCTTCCTCCCCATCCCCCCCCCCCCCCCCCCCCCCAAACTTCGGGGGAAACCAGAAAAAAAAAAAAACAAATTGTTTCTGGGTTGCTCTCAAAAAAATAGCCGTTTTCTTTTTTTAAAAAAAACCCTTACAAATTTTTCAAAAAATAACGGTAAGGAAAACGAGTTGCCCGAAGACAAAGCCTTTTTCCCCAATGTTTCTTATTTTGTCCCGAAATTTTAAGACGAAAAGGGTGAGGGTGGGGGCCTCAACGGAAAGCTTGGGAGAGACAAGGTGTGTCCCCGAGGCCTTTAAACCCCGACCCCCCTTAAAGGCTTTCGGTTCAAAAAAGAGTTCCCCCTTCCCCCCCCCCCCCCCCCCCCCCATCCCACCCAACGTTAGGGGATAACAGGAAAAAACAAAAAACTAGTTGTTGCTGGATGTCTCTCAAGTAATTAGCGGTTTTCTTTTGTTAAAAAGAACCCTTCAATATTTTTCAGAAAGTAACGATAAGGAAAACGTGATGCGCAAATATATTAGAGAAAAGTTTATTAGAGAAACTGGGCTTTTTTACATCTTGTCCTCATGAAACTGCGGCAGGGGGAATTCTCCTAGCTCAATATGTCACTTTGTACTCTTTTTACACCTGGTTGTCAAACCTTTAGGGATGAACGTCACTGTATCTCCCTTAATTTTTATTGAAAAATCACGCCCCTGTGTCCTTTATACAAATCAAAAACAATAACAATCTCACTCCGATAATTACTATAATCAACCTCGTCCCCAGGGCTTTTCCCTCAAAAAATGGGTTTGAGGGAAAAGCCCTGGGGACGAGGTTGTACTATAACCTCATAACCTAACCTCACATTACAGCCCTCACATTCGCAGTCAATATGGAGTTTAAGCAGCGACCTTTTTGAGCAACGCTCGTCAACCAAAAGTGAGCCTTTTTCTTTTTAATATGCATAGGCACCACTAGATTTGTAAAGCCATATCACCCGGGCGTTAGCAATCTCGACCCTAGAGCCGCTTCTGCGCGCAAACCCGAAAGCACTGGGGTGGAGAATGTGGCAGACACCTGTCTCTCGACCCAGGGGCGTTCTTATTAGGGATCATCAAAATATGGAATATCAGCAAGTCCACTGCGACAAACCAATCAGCATGGTATGGCCGTCTGGCCAATGAACCGCGGACTCTAGCTCCTTGAATAGGTTCAATTCAATGTTAATGAGAGAGAATCATGAAACGGCAAACTGATCCTTACGGCAAGGCGATGAAGCAGTAAACCCAAGAATAAAACAAAATATATATTTAAACAAATTTGCCCATTTGTTGAAATATACATTTTTTGTTCTTTTCTTTTGTTTTCTTCCTCATTGCCTTGCCGTAAGGATCAGTTTGCCGTTTCATGATTTTCTACAAGTTATTATTGTTCTGATCAAGGCCCCCGTTGTTCCAACGTTAGATAGCGCTGTCCACCTGATAAATCACCATCCAGTGGGTAGCGTAATTGATTTCTGTGATACTTTTCCGCTGGATAGTGATTTATCCGGTGGATAGCGCTATCCAACGTTTGAACAACCTGGGCCAGCTCTACAACTGGGAGATCCGGCACCACTCATCGTTTTGTCGCTGTGGACCTGCTGATATTTTATATTAATGAGAGATAGCCTGCCTATTTTACTTAAAGGCTCGCAATTGCAAGGGTGGTGGATTACTCGCGCTTCGATTCGTGGGCATGGGCGAACCATATTTTGCGTTCACATAAACTCATATGGGTTTTAGCACTCACATTCCTCATGTGCTGGTTTCATCACTCAGTTAAAGTGCTCGTTACTGTTAGAAGTAGTATTTACTATTTATCTCACTCATAAATCGCGAAAGTTCATGAACAAGTAATAGGCAAGAAAATGTTTATTTTCCTGACTCCAGACCATTGAGAGTCTCTATTGAGCGCGCCACGAGTACTCGAGAAACGCGAAACCAGTATTGTCAAAGCCCGCGCGAGAGACGCACGCGCCAATGGAGAGACTGGGTTCTAAACGAAACCAATATGGCGACGGATCATTGACCAGACAAAACACGTGTGTAGTAAGTAACATAATTAGATTTCTGAAACTCGGATTTGAGCTTCAGCAGTTCTTTTACTTACTCGTCAACACTTGGCTTTATTCATAATCTAAAAAATCTCGCTCGTGGCATGGTAGAAGTCGTGAAAAATCTGGCACGGGTCTTGTGAGGTAAGCTTATGTTTAATATCAGCTATTTTGCAGAAAACGATGGTCTCATAAGCAAGTAATATTGCTGATGGTAATTAAAGGATTAAATCATCAGGTAAATCCATTAGATCTGGTACAAATTAAGGCGAAACATGAAATTTGGCAGGTACAGACTATACGTCAAAGGTCACAGGTCACAAGTGCAGGTCATTGCTCTGTTGATGAATATTATCGGATTTTCATTCCTCATGGAAGGAGTTTATTATGTTGCCGACCTTTGTAACAGTTGTGAAATTATAAAATGTGCGTGGATCATATAGTGAGGCAGAAACACGAGTCTGCTTTGGAAGGTAGTTGCAGTGATGTCATTGATTGTGATGTTGAGTTGCATTAAGGTTTCCAAGCAACATAACTTCCACTGGGTATAATGAAAGGCTGATATGTTTACTTCCTCTGTGAAAAAATGTTTAAAATGTTTACAGCTGGTAATCGTGACCAACAGACCTTTTCACGGTTTATGGCGCCATCTTGAGTGGTGGGCAAACACGGCTAAAATTATAGTAAATGTATGGAATTTTGGCCCACTTGGAACTGCTGTAAGGCCACTACAAAGAGGCAGATTTCCATGGCAAAAATGTATTTTTAAAGATATTTGTACTGAGATTATTTTCATGAAGTATAAAGAAGAGATTCAGGATTGTAATAAGGATTATAAACAATTTTTTAAGATTTCATACAAACCCTTCTAATCAATATTACGCAAATTACGATAACATTAGAAGCCACATGAGAAGATTTATTATTCGAATTAACGGACATCGTACCTTCTGTAATAGCCTTATTTTCTGTTGAATGAATGATAATCAATAAAACTATTTAAAGTAATGGCAAATGTTGGAAATCCGCCCTCTTTGTAGTGGTGTTACAGCGTTTCCAAGTGGGCCAAAATCCCATACATTCACTGTAATTTTAGCCATGTTTGCCCCCTAGCCAAGATGGCGTCAATAACCGTGAAAAGGTCTATTCTCCTCATGCAAATGCAGGGAACTGCAATGTCTCCAAGGCCGACGATAAGAGACTTTGCAGCAGTTCTTATTGGCTGTCGGCCATAATATGTTCTTCAAATGCAATGAAATGAGTTTAAATAGGGCTTTTACCGTCAAAACCTTGCTTAGTTTCTTTGTATATCTTTCAATCCTTGATAATAATTTGCCTCGCCTAATTAATATTTGGTAGCATGGCATAGGAGACTAGGAGATGACTTTGCATTAGGTGGTCCTTGTCGAATCTTGGCCAAGGTATTTTTTCCTTTTTGTCGTTTTTTTTTTAAACCACATTTTCTTACATATTGGCCTGTTTTCCTTTATTCCTACTGCTGCCCTTGTACAGCTTCACAAAGCGTTGCACAGTGGTAACCTGTACTCTAACCTGCACTTGTGATGTGACCTGTGACCTGTGTTTTTGCCACCTGAAATTAGCGGACACGCACAAGGCGTCTGTCGTTGTCTGCTTACCAAACATTCCTTTGCTTATGAATACTTTTATATATCGATCACAGGGGTATTTTGAAGAAAACTGGAGAGCCACTTAATGCCAAATGACTCCAAAGTTTAGTGATCAGGGTTAGGAAACAGTGTGAATCAGGTTTCATTGAGGGTTCTAGTATACTGGGCAAACTAACCTTCAACTTGAGTCACTCAGTTTCATAACACTGATCACTAGTTTTTTGGGGTTTGGCAGTTGCTTGGCATTTTAAAAAAAAACAGCTTTGCATGCATGGTACAAATTAAGAGCTCTTGTTTTGAGGAACTGCATTACAAAAATGCGTTGTAGTGGGCTACATGTAGAAGTGTAAACTCTTCACAGATCTCAGCTCATAAATTTAACCAATATTATCTTACCCTTTGAGCACGCTGATTTTGGCGCCAAAGGGGGGAGGGTAGGTTGGTCGGTTCTGTCCCATTGTCCAACCCTTTACCGTTTTATATCATTTTACCATTTTGGACAGAGAAGGTACCCCTTTCGGATACCTTTTATTGATAAATGGTGCCCTTTATTTACTCATAATCTGCAACATGTTTTTTGCCCCAGGGGGGGTAGTCCCTTATATAGGCTATATAGGTATGTGCCGCACCAAAGGGTATGTTTTTTTTAGCTGTTTTGGTCTGAAATAGGGTATGGTTTGTGCACTCTAGTCTCGAATTGGGTACGTTTTTTTGAAGAATTAGCTGCTTCTTCATCATTTGGTAATAAGACCATTTCCCTTTTTATGTTTACGCCTACTACCGTGTACGTGCCGTAACAACTTCTCACGCACTCCAGTCACATGCCAGGCTCCAGGGCTTCAGGTCTGAAATAGGGTATCAAATTTTTGATCAGGTATGAAATAGGGTAGGGAATATCAATGATTTTGGTCTGAAATAGGGTAAGGGTTTCAAGAGGCGTGCTTCACACCCTCTCCCAATTTTTCTGGAAGTACCCCCCCCCCCCCGGAATTTTTGATTCAATTTAGGACACAAAAGGCAGGTCGTTGTTCCAGGTGGTCCTTGCGGGGACCGGGGAAAATGGGACTAAGAATTTTTCGGTGTTCGAAGCCACGCCTGTTTTTGGAAGAAAGCTTATGGAAGGTTAAATTTATAGAGGACCAATTTTAACACTTAAAAGCGTATATAAACTTTGACCCAATTTTTCTGGGAGTCCCCCCCCCCCCCCCCGGAATTTTTGATCAAATTTAGGACACAAAAGGCAGGTCGTTGTTCCAGGTGTTCCTTGCGGAGACCGTGGAAACTGGGACTAAGAATTGTTGCGTGATCGAAGCAACGCATGTTTTGAGAAGAAAGCTTATGAAAGATTAAATTTAGAGCGGACAAATTCTATCGCTTAAAAGCGTTGATATACTTTGGAGCAAGTGAACACTACTGAGTGGTTGAAAAAAAAATGACAATCTAAATTAGCAAAATTGTGATGGTTGGGTGTTGTAAACTTTCACTGTATGCAAATGAGTCTTGTGATGAGCATGCAATTTATTTTTGGCGATTGAAATGACGTGCCATGTAAATCACTTTTTCGATATCTGGCAATGATGTAATTTCTCTGGAATTGAGGCCCTTGAATTTTTGTTTATTAATATGTATACACGCGTATAGGCTGCTATCGCAGAGGTATTTTTTGGTCGTTGCTAACGCCTGTACTAAATCAATTCAGAAACAAATAAAAAGTATCGACGTCGATAAAGTAGGAAGTAAAAAACTTTAGCGAGTAAATCATGTTTCTTGTAAAATTAACCGCCTCCTCATTTCTCGATCTAATCTCCAAGCAGGCGAGACCTGATTGCCACTGTAAGCGGGTTCTTGTTTTATTTATATATTTTATTTATTTTGTCACACAAAATGTACAAAGGAAGAAAGGAAAAAAAAAATACACTAAAGAACAAATTGGCCAGGCAGCCTTAAATAGAAATCACAGGGCTTATACCGTAAGGCTTCTTCAATTATTACAACCCATGATGGCTACACATGCAGAAAAGTCTGGAAAAAATCTTGAACTTTGGATCCAAAAATCTGTGCAAACCCTCGAAAGAGAGATTGAGTTACAAATGCCATTATCTAACCCTTGCCCCTTTCACATATCCTGTGTAGAATGCGGTATCCCTTAATAAAATATGGACTGTCTTAAAAAATAATATGAATTAATTGCTAAACAAGAAAGTTTTCTGGTCTTTTTCACTGCCAGGGGTGTCTTACACAAGTTCTAACCTTAAAAAAGTTGCAACACATGTATGTTTACTAAATGTTTGTCAATGTGATTTTCTTTAAGTGATGGACTAAACTGTGTTACATATTTTGGAATCTTGATGAAGAGGAACAGCAACGCAAACTGCAAGACAATGTAATACATTGTAGAATCAGAAAACAAGATCAGCAAGAAAAGGCAGCTCTGATGACAAGGTAAACAACTCTTCTAATTTTTTTTTTTTTACAGTAATATGTGTGACATACCATATTTACTTGATTAAATGCACCCTTGATAAAATACCAGAGAGAAGCAAAATAATAAACAATTATTGGATGAGGTTGAGCATGATATCATGAATTATCAAAACCGATGTCTGTGTTATAATACAGACACGAGGTTTTGATAATTCATGATATCATGCGAAAACCGAATTCAATAATTGTTTTATTATACATTTTTTAAACAATAGGCAAAAGAAGACATTCAGCCATTCTGTTTCTGAGGAGAACACTCCAAGGGGCTTGGTAACCAGGCAGACGTTGAACTTGACATGATAAATGCAATATCTGCAGCAGATATTGCATTTATCATGTCAAGTTCACAAGCTATTGTGAATTGATTGAATGCTCTCGACCAATCAGATTTTTCATGGTGAGTCTGATGTAATAATAAAAAATAATAGTACTTTATTCTCAATTAATTAATTAATTAAAAATAATGCTAATAATAGTAGTAATAATAATAATAATTAATTAATAATAATAATTAAGAATAATCTTCATTATGCTTTTGTCCATGTACATGGTTGATATTCCAATCTAGTAAATTTACTTACAATAGAAGATAAATTAAATGTAATGAGAATAATGTGCAGGCTGGGAAGCTAAATGAACTAGTTAGTTTTTTTGTTAGCTCCCTGGACAATTTAGGTTCTAGGTAGCAGGTAAAATCAAAAGAAGAAGAAAAAACAAAGAAGGAAGAACTTATATACATGAACTATGTTGCATCATCAGCACCAATTGCATTATGACTCTTCTTAGCCAATAACATCACTGCCTAACTGACAGTTGACCAATAACACCACGATGTAATGGACCAATTAGATCAATAACCAGAGTATAATACCATCAACTGATGTGATACAACTCACTTTGACTCTGAAGATGACTACCGCTCAGGTCGTCAAAACGTCAGTCACTGTCAACAACATTCAGGACTATGTTAACCTGGACGATCAAACTCAATCTTTTAATTTTATAGTTATTTAATTGACCCTGAAACGCATACATTGAGATCAACATACCTTGAATTTGATCAACGGGATGCGTGGCTAACAATGAAAGACGAGTCCAGATTCCTTTGTTGCTCTTTCAACATGTTCAACACAAAGCCGACACAACGGTTGAAACAGACAGAGTTTTCGCGCATGTGTCTAGTACCCAATCCAAGTCAGATGTCTTTTTCTGACATTTCTTAGTTTTTGCACGTGTCTGCTGCAGATGAAACTTGTATTTAGTTTGAATTGATGGATAGTTTTGTGTGTTTCAAAGGTGTGCTGTAATAATATTACTTAGTTTACTTTTTCCAATGCTTATTTCCTTTTTAATGAAGTATTTTTTGTTACTTTTTTTTTTGGTTCAATTTAACGACAAAAGTAGCTGGGGGTCAAGTAGCCGGGGGAAATCCCCGGCCTTAGTGACAACCCTGAAATTATCTGACCATTTTAATGTGCTGTACATCTCCCCCTATCATTGCTAAATGTTGGGCTACATTCCCTGAAGGGTAGACACCGTAAGGTGATTCCTTGGTAAAAGAACCTAACATAGATTGTAGATGAAACTTGGTACACTGATGTAACAAGTCAAGAAGATGATAAAAAAGTAATAAAAAGTGGGGGTCACTATGCTTGTTTTGACGTCACAATGCTGAGAAATACGGCTATTTAGGACCCTTTGACAAAAACCACGCGCAGCCCAAAACTAGAGAAAAAGGAGAGATTTTTTCAATGATGCATGGCGGGGGTGGTATCGCACAGAATTTAACTTTAATGTATTGTTTATCCACTTACGTACCAGAAAAATGCCTTTTAATGCCCATATTTTTACTTTATGCTCCAAAGTAGAATTAAATTGGACACACGCTATTCGACCCGTGAGAGCTCAATCCCTACAATTTGATAACATTGCCAAAGAACTGAACATAGATTTGTGCCAATTTTTTTCTCATCGAAAGGAAGCACTGTCCTTGTTAAAATCGTGAAATAAAAAATGGGGGTCACCGTACTCGTTTTTGTGGTAGAGCTGCAGAAAGTGCGCACCAAACGCATTTTGTCAGATTTTTGAGAGAGGACTGGGGCGAGTTTCAAAATAGAATGTATATGAAAGGGGGAAGAAAGTATTAAAAACTTTTTTTTCAGAATTTTTTATTGAGATATCACATTTAGGACACAATGTGATAAAGAGAGCATTTAAATGAAAATCAAAGTGAGTAAGCACAAGTTAAACATCCACTATCAAGGTTCTCCCTGTGGAAGTCGAACTCAGCAACACACGTACTGCTTACGTTATGCACATTCCCAACACATTGAGTCTCACCTCGGCAAGAAACAACGGCAAGCAAAAATTCCAATAGCGCTTCTCTTCAGTCAACTTCATTTTAATAATGTTACTTCACATGCTCTTTTTTACGGCAGCCATCTTGTTATGCGCAGTAAGAGATGCGCAGTGCAAAACAAGGGAACCACCTTAAATCAAGTCCCACACTGAGCAGGCATCCAGGGGGCCTGAACCTATCAACTATATACTGCACATTACGATTGTCTTGAATTCATAAAAATTGTTTGTTTTTCATAGTGTCAGTAGAAAAAAGAAAAATCTAATGGGGGTCCACTTCAACACACATTCATTTAGGTGATTCACAAAACCTAATTCTCAGTTGCTTGCCACACAAATTAGTTTATTAAATATATTTGTCTGTTTGTTACAAAGAAATGACCAAAATTTGGTCTTTGCCATTAAAAGTGTTTATCTTTCTGTATTTAGGGCCATCATTTCTACTTAGTGTTTTTGATTTTTAGCAACATTTATTTTCTTATCCACTTCCTTCTTGACAAAAATATCACAAAAGTGATTTGTTGACGTAATTGCCATTTTTTATTTTTCCACAAGTTGCCAGTACAACTCTTACTATCAATGAAGCAACAGATAGCAAATATGTTAGCCAATCATATTGCAGAATTTGTGATGATACCATTTTTCACTACTTTGCTTTTGCCAATGACTTAGCATTTATCTATCTTTGGAAGCATCATGATACTACTTAATTAAAGAATGTATTTGTAAATGTCAATATTCATGTAAAAATCTCTTTCTTACTTTATAGGAAGCAATCACAAGAGTGGTAGACTAATGGAGGTTTGCATTTATGAGTGTGCATTTGTGTTGGACACTAGATGGGAAAAAATCAACTAGATGGATGACATAACATGCACCTAGTACAAGGCAACTGGATAATGGAGACGACAGTCAGACTAGAGGGCAAACAAAACAACTGACTAGGCAATGGACAGGGTAAACTAGAACTGACTGGATGACATCACCTAGTACAAGAACCTTTTTTAGAAGAGAGTGGAGAGGACGAGTTAGAGGGCAACTGATATGAGATATCATGTGCACCTGGTTCAAGAGTTGGGCTGTGGATTTTGGATAGTCTTGCAACATCTGGTTTGTATTGCATGATATTTTAATTGACTAGAAATGGTATAATTATTATTTTAAAACATCTTAGTTTAATATTATCTCACTCTTTAAATAATAGCAATAATAATAACATCTAAATCCCGATGATAAAAGCTAACTCAAAAGTTTTGGCCCTGCCCGGGAGGCCTGAATGCGGGGTACAGCTGGCCTGGGGTTTTCCTCCTAGGAGCAAGTGGACGTACGGGGAGGTTTTTCACCCAGCTGTTGTTCCACAACCCCCATTCACACTACATTTTCTCAAACATGAGAATAGAACTTAAATATTATATGTCACATTACTTTTAAGTATCGTGAGGGTTCTAGAAAATAGCCTGAAATTTACAGAAATTAAATATTTGCCTTTCTTCAGGGAAAATTAATTTTCACCATTTCCCTTAATGAGAGCAGATAGAATGTGCGAAAATCTTTTACTTTTATATGCATCTAGACACTTTTTTCAGTCATGTGACAAACTGAATTTAATTCACTGATTAACTTAAAGTTAAATTCCACTTTGTTATTAATAATTCCAGTGTGTGTGCCACCATTGCACAAACAGAGGCCAATAATAATAGCATCTTAATCCTGATGATAAAAATAATTCAAAATTTTTGGCCCTGCCCGGGAGGCCTGAATGCGGGGTACAGCTGGCCTGGGGTTTTCCTCCTAGGAGCAAGTGGACGTACGGGGAGGTTTTTCACCCAGCTGTTGTTCCACAACCCCCCATTCACTCAACATTCGCTTAAATGTGGGAATAGAACTGTAATATTATATATCGTATAAAACACAATAGTCAGTTATCTACCCAGTTGTTGTATGACTGAAAAACTTCCTTAAAATAGCTGTGGTTTTTTTGAAAACAAATTGCAACTCTCAGAAATTACTTTAAGTATTGTGAGGGGTTCTAGAAAATAGTCTGAAATTTACAGAAATTAAATATTTGCCTTTTATCAGGGAAAATTAATTTTCATGGTTCTCTTAATGAGAGCAGGGGGAATGTTTGAAAATCTTTTACATTTATATACATCTAGACACTTTTCAGTCATGTGACAAACTGAAATTAATTCACTGATTATCTTAAAGTTAATTCCACTTTTTTATTAGTTATAATTCCAGTGTGTGTGCCACCATTGCACAAACAGAGGCCACTGGGAAGTGTCATTTATCAGCATTACATTTACTTTTATGTTTTGTTTTATTGGATGAATCAGTGCTGTTAAGGAATGTTAAGTTTTGGTCTTCAATTTGGGAATTGTTCCCTGGCGCCTGTTTGTTTAGCCTGAGAAAACAGCCAACATTTGGTGATGCTACCATTGGCTTCCCCGCCAAATTATGTCTGAGAAATGAGCGCAGAAATTCCATTCTGATGACACATCACTACCCAGATCTGACTAGTGCTTGTGATTGGTTGAATCACATTTCCCATGCTGCATGAACAATCAAAAGCACTACCCAGATCTGGGTAGTGATCCATCAGTGTGGAATTTCTGCACTCATTTCTCAGATGTCATTGGCAGGAAAACCAGTGGTAGCGTCGCCAAATGTAGGCTGTTTTCTCAGGCTACTGTTTGTTCAACTAGTTAGTATAGCTGAGTTTAACATTTCCACTACAAGATTCCATTGAGCAGCCGGCATGTTGGGATGCCACGAAACAACATCTGAGGAAGGAGTGCAGAAATCCTATACTGATGACATATCACTACCCAGATTTGGGATGTAATTCTCCTTGTTTGAGGCAAATTACCACATGGCACAACCAATCAGAAACACAACCTAGATCCTAGGCAATCGGGCATTAGTATGAAATTTTCATCTTTGTTCTATGGACATTATTTTATGGGGAAATCAGCAGTGGCATAACAAAATTTTGTCGCTTTTTTCAGGCGGTGGTTTTAATTAACACATTACGTCCATTAACTTGCGACAACAGTGGGAGTCAAACAATCTTAAGTTTGCAGAAGGTTGAGGTCACCTTTCAAGCACAGGTTTTTGTTTCATTAGTTTAATGTCAATTAA
Organism: Porites evermanni; assembly: GCA_942486025.1. Lineage (NCBI taxonomy): Eukaryota > Metazoa > Cnidaria > Anthozoa > Scleractinia > Poritidae > Porites > Porites evermanni. The sequence continues at coordinate 172,189 of CALNXI010000095.1, forward strand.
ATTAGTGTGACAATTGGTGGGGCCACTTTTAAGGTTGCTGCTTGCAGGTTGCCATGGATACCTCCTTGTGTCTTCCTTGATAGCTTAAGATTCCTACGAACAGTTTTCTAGGCACCAGTTCCCAAGCTCATCTTGACAAATTAGATAAGTCATCTGATGGCTTTTATAAGATTTTTTTTCTCTCTGAGATATCTTTCCTTTCCTAGGGAATTTCAGTAGTAGGGTGTAGGTCTTTGCGAGGGAGTATTCCCTTACATATGCTTTACATTTATATATTAAGATATACATATAGAAATGTTTAAGTATGAAATAGTATGATTTTGTGCATTCTGGAACCAGGGCCTTGGATAGGACATATATTATTTTAAAGTCAGCAGTTCGTACCTAAAGAAGGGTAGGGAAAATCCCATAATGTGGTCTGAAACACAAAAAAAGGTTTCCAGAACACTTGCTTGATGATAAGTATTGTAATCCAACTAAAAACTATAGGAACTATCTTGCGTCAATACATATTTGAGGTTACCATTATTTTGTTTTCCATAGCATATTAGTCAAATTACTATTACTATTTGACACACCAGTCTACATGCATTTGAATTAAGACTTAAATGGATTCAATTTTGGCTGAAAACTGGTACCTGTAGTTTTAAACTGCTCTTTGGAATCTTGTTGAACATCACTGGGCTTGCTAGATGGAACATATCCTTTGGTCATTAATTTGTATTTATTTTTAGCAATAATAAATATTGCTTAATAATTACTGATACTCATTGCCAAAATTTCATGGAAGGGCATGCATCATCTGCCCTTCCCAGGTTAATGATGTTTATTTCGATGAGTAATCTGGAAAATATTGGTTTCAGATGCAGTTTTTTTCCACATCAGGCAAATTGATCGTTTAGCTGGGTTGTTCTTGATTTATAAGCAAAGGAAGCAGTTAAAAAATGAAGACTCGTGAAATTTGGTCCAAAACCCATTTGTTTATACATCTATCTAGGGGTAAAAAGGAAACTTAAGCACTGAAACACAAATTATAGTTAATGTCATAGTTTGCATATTATTATTACATTTTATTTTCAGCCTGCAGGTACCCTGGGAAAATTTCAGGAAATCATGTTTAACTTTGAATTTTTTTGCCTCCAAAATTGCTGCAATTGGGTGGTAGTATGATTAGCAATATTGCTTCCTTTGCATATTTATTTTTATTATTGTTACCATTTGTCATTAGACCATTTGCACAATTGTTTCATATAACTGCAAACTACCAGGATTCTTTAGTTATTCAAGGATTATTTAAGGATCATTCAAGGGCTTTGGTTCTTTTAATTTCTTTAGGAGTTTCTGCATTTAATTAGTCTACTTATAGGGAATTAATAGGAATTCTGGTTGGTATTGTAGTGAAGTGAAGCCAAATTGTCAAACATCATTGGTCCATCATAATCCTATATTATTTACACAACAAACAGCAAGCTCATTAGCACAATTAAGACCTTTAACCAGGCTTCAATTAGCATAAATAATTGAACTTTCACTAGCATAAATCGTTTATAGCCAGAGACTAAGGTTAGTATTTCTGTATCGGCATTGAAAAAAAGTCAATTTAATTACTTTTTGGATCATCTTTATATAGAACTACAAAGAAAAGATTTAAGTTAGTTCATCATCTCAAATCTAATTATTTGGCATATAGTACAAGGTATAAGCTCTTGCTGCCTGCTAAAAGTTTACCACCAACAAAAAGAAACAAAACAAAACCAAAAAAAAAAAAAAAAAACAAAAATGCTTAGCAGGTATTAGGGTTAACCTTCAGTAATACAAAGCTCTGGGTGTCCACTCAGGTACATTATTCAGGTTAGTTTAATTTGTCAGGTTAATTTTACATTTTATTTATGCAGTTATTTATAATTAATAGTGTTTATATGAGGTCATCACTGGTCTTTTTTTCTTTATTATATTTGCCAACTTTCATTCTAGTCCAGATCTAGAAACAAAAATTAGCACTGATTTCACAACTTACACAGTTGCATCTTTGCAACGGTTTTTCCATTGCAGAACACAAATAAGTTTTGGAATAGTTTTTAAACATCCTAGGAGCGTACACAAGGTTTGTTGATTTTAGACTGCAGACTATTGGTTACCATCACATTCCGTTTAATTAAGTTTAGATTATTATTTTATAATATGCACGCCCACATTTCTTGGTGTTACAGTAGTTCCTTCATAAATATCAGTTGTTAGTTAGTTAGTTTGTTTGTTTTTTTTTCTTTCTAGGTTTTTGCTCCTCAGCAGGTTAGCATGTTGCTATTTGCTGGTAGTAATAAGCTGTTACAAAAAAAAACTAGTAGAAATTAGGGTTATAACTAACTCTTTCTCTTTTTCGGAATTATATTGTAACACCAAGTAATACAGGGCTATTGTGTTTTTAAAGTGCTAATGGGCTTGCATTTTCTACTTAGAAGTTTAGTCTCTTATTTAATTTCAGATATCAGGTGGCACACTCACAAGATTAGGAGCCCATCACTTGGGAAAGGTCATGTTTAATCTAGCCAACCTCGCCCCTGCTGGGCTGTGGAAGCTCTGCCTCTGAGAAGGTGTGTTTCTGATGTCCTCTGAGATATTCCAAGGGAGAAATCTTGGGAAACTTTATCTGATTCTGTAATTCTTGCTGGGGGCAGTTTGGCACTTGGAAGATTTGGTGGTTTGTTCCCAAGTGAGGAGGACAACGTGAAGGAAGGTGAGAGTTTGCTTCTCATGTTTTTAGGGTTTCATTCATTTTGTTATGATACCACACCTTTTTCCAAATTAAAAAGCATTTCGACCCAAGAGGGAGCTTGTCTGCAAACAATATATCTGGAAATGTTCATCTGTCTTGGATTTGATTTACGGGGGTGCTAGCATTGTGCTCCCCGGCTTAAGGAAAGGTGTGTGGAAGGAGGACTCGTTGGCAAGGACTGGACACTGAATTGCACTAGTTTGACTTACCTAAATTTTCACAAATTGCATCAAATTGAGCTGATAGTCTCTAAGAATCTCTCTAATGAGGGCAACTGGTTATGGATTTCTCTTCTAAACCTAAACCTCGCATAGTAAATATAGATAGCTTTCCAAAACATTTAACAAAATAGAAGTCGCATAAAAACCTGTTTTGTTCTTAATTTTTCCCAAAAATGCAATAATTCCTTGTAGCTTTTGAATCTTTAAACCATATAAACAAAACACTGCTCTTATAATAGGTCTGACATCTTTTTCCTAAATATTTCAAAATAATTAAAACTATGTTAGATTGCATCAACATCTATTTTTTTTTTGCCTGTTGTTTTTAGTCAACTGAAAACAACAAGCAAACAAACGTGGCTGTTGATGTTCTATTTAAGTAATTTTTTTGTTTCATAAAAATCGAAATGTTTAGGTGTTAAACCATTAGGGAAATACAATTAGCTTGATTAATCAGACAGCTGTGATATAGTCTGCTCTATTTTCTTGTTGTTAAGAAGAGCATAGAGTAGATTTCCATTGACTGTGTGATAAATCAGTTAATTTGACTTAAATAGTTAAGATTCGGATAGTTATATAAGCATAGCGTCATGACATCGATTTCCGCGGATATTTTCTTGGTTTTGACTTCAATTGATATTTTTAAAATTGGGTTTCCGGTTTAGGACTGGGACCAAGTGGTCCATTCTGTTTTAGGGCAATTTTTTAGGGCCTGTTTACATTGAGGTGGGGGACCCCAGATAGGTGAGGTAGCACGTGGCGGGTCATTCCACCTATCATGTAAACGTGATAAAATTAAATTGAAAGATTACATGAACAGGCGGGCTAACCAGCCTAAGCGAGTTACCTCACCTACCTGGGGTCCCCCACCTCCATGTAAACAGGCCCTTCGTCTTTCTTTGCCATCTCCAGTCCTTTATCGGAATCTCGTTTTAAAGTATCCATTTCAGTCACGGCCATTTTATTTTATGCAGCTGCTGTATGATGTTTCCACGCTTTTTGAAGAGCTGTTGTCACGGTTGTCATGCAAGGCTGTTGAATTCGGCTGGCGTGACTATCGTGACTACAGCTAAAATTCTCGAGGGAACTCAAGATTGGGTTAATTTAATTCTTATGCGGAAAGCATCACGGCAAGCTGCATAAATAAAAGACTAAACCTCGAATCCAAATTTTTCCGAAAACATTAACCTTTTCTCCCAAGCTAATTTTTCCTCAAGAAAAGAATAAACATTTTTTTTCGAAAAATAACCGTAACTTAATATCATTAGGGAAGGTTTACTTTAAATTAAACAAAACATCTAGGAGCGCAATTTATGCGCAATTTATGAATCTTTGGATAATTAAATTATTATGCAGAAAAGCATCACGGCTAGCTAGATAAATAAAACCAAAATTTTTCCTAGACACAATAACTTTGAGTAGGTTTATAATTCTCTCGCGTTGATTTTCCTTAGGCCTTAAACCCTTTTCGAACGCCGAAGTGGCGAGGATTTTAAATAACTGCAGCCTTTAATCATAAGAGCAGGTTACTTTTGAATTAATCAAAACATTTTGAAGCAAAATACATGCGGCACTGAATCATTAACGCGTAAACTTTGCTTCAAAATGTTGTTTAATTGCTTTCAGAAATTTCGAAATATTAGATCGACAACAATAGTAGCACAAAAACGAAAAGACAACCAAATTTCTTTTGATTTAGGTCTAAAAACTAAACAGTAAATAGGGCGAAAGAAATCCAGTATCAGAAGCTCTCATAGGAGAGATTATTATTGACTTGTGCTCTTTGGTGAAGTTTGAGGAATGAAGGTCCGGTCAGACTAAGCGGGATTCTGTGTTCAATTCTTGCCTTCGTTTGCCGACGGAAGCGCATTGAGTACTGAGTTTCACTCTGGTAGTGCTCTTTTTTTTCTTGTCTACGGCTCTTGGGCATTTACGATATATTGAATTTGTAGACACGCAACTTTGATAAAAATTTAACTTTTCATCACATATTACATTGGCTAATTTTTATTCCAAATTATTTTGGTGTGGTATTGTGACAAAATTGAATGAGACCCTGAGGGCATGAGGAGCAAACTCTCACTTTCCTCTACGCTGCCCACCCCACTTGGGAACAAACTGCTGAATCTTCTAAGTGTCTAACTGCCCCCAGCTTGAATGAAGGGATCAGATAAAACATACCAGGATTTTAAAGTTGGAATATTTAATGAGGACAGAAGAATGAACACCGACTCGGAGCAGAGTGGAAGCAGTCCGGCAGGGGCGAGGGAGGCTAGATTACTTTTTTTTAATTTTTTTTTAATTGTAAATAAATGGACAACAGAGACAAGTTTTATTTCGTCAATAAAGTATTGTTATCTTCAGTACCCGTGCTGTTTACTTTGTAATCCAACTACTTGGGTGAACCAGATAAACACCCTAAAGGCTCAGACACAGCAAAACATTGCGCGTAGTAAAGACTTCTTTACACCAGCGACATAAACAAAAGCACAAGTTAAGTGCGGACGTAACAGCACAAGAATAAACACAAACACAGGAGAAAATACGCACTTATTCTTTCCATTCTCACCAGTAATAAACGCAATTAAAGCACAAGTACAAGAAAATCAAACGGGTTCGTTTTATTCTTCCTACGCTTGCTCTTTAATGTTGTGAATTACTGATGATCAAGAAAAGAATGAGTGTATTCCTTCTTCCCATGTTTCTGCTTATCCTTTTGTTGTTGACGATCTCACTGAACCCAGTTGTACCGGTTTTGCTTGCGTCTATGTCGCTAGTATAAACTAATCTTTAACCTACACTGTTTTCCAACCAAGCGATTGTTGCATTCAATGTTGTTAAGGATTTATTGAATTGAACAAATTGCTTTTCTTCACACATTGCAAGCAACAATCTCCGCGCTAAAAAACGATGTAAATTTACTGCGCGCAATACTTCACTGTGTCCGAGCCTTTACGTTTGAGAAAACGATAAGTACTTCAACAACAAAGTACAAGTGTCGATGCGAACTTGGAAAAACAAGACAGGACTTGGCAACAGCATTAAGAGAAATTTCGCCCACGCAAATTCTTATAATTTTTCTGATAAGCAACATTTTAAGGTGTTTCGATAGAGATTTTCGGAGACCATACCGATATTTTTCATTCGTCTTAAAAAGAGATTTTACCCTTATCTGATCGCTATGAAGGTTTTCACCGCTGACTGATTTTGGATTGAATAGCCGTGATAAATTGTTTAATAAAAAAGTTCTAAATGATTCAAATTAATCTTAAGTAACGTCAGAATGCTGCTTGATATCATATTTCGCTGCTTGGAAATTTTGGTGTATTTTCTTTCATGCGATCCTGAAAAGTAAGCTGTTATCTCACCACCTGTCTAAATGCAACTTCATTCTAAATTTTGATTTTTAGCCCTTTTCTGTATATCTCTAGAACGGCTTGACAGAATTATTTTTAAACCTCATCAAATAATCTTCATGAAGTGCATAACAATGTCTGAAACTTTCATCAAGTTTGATTCACTGTAACACCTTGAAATTTCAAGGCAAACGTAGCCTACGAAGCGACCAAAAATCTGTGTTACAACATTCACTGTTTTGACATTATGCTAATTTTTCCAAATTAATGCGGACGGCCATACATTCCTGACTTGTACATTTCAGTTTGAATTTTATTGCATCTTTTGAATGTAAAACATTGAGAATATTCGCACTAAGGCGAATGAAAATATATCGGTATGGTCTCCGAAAAAAATGTATCAAAACACCTTAAGGTCTTTCTCAAAGTTGCACCAACACTCGTATTTTGAGCCTGAAGTACTAGCTGGTTTAAATCAAGAGAGAGAGCTAAGTTCTGTTTTTGATAAACTCTTGGTAACTCTTTGTGGTAAACATCAGACTAATCTTTAAAAAAACACCTTGCATGTCGACGCAAAGTACGCCACAAATAAGTGATTTCCAGAAAATAAAAAGACAAAAAATATCTTGAATAGAAAGGTGCAGTCTTCCTTGAAGTGGCTCTCGGGGTCGTCACACAGAGACAAACCGAAACGCCTTGCGTGACGAACTCAAGGACAACTGCAAAGAAGACTACGATTCTGCAGCACACTGGAAATAAAAAGAATTCATAACGCTCTCATTTGTGGCGCATTTTGCGATATAAACAAATCATTGATAAAGTCAGTCTGAAATCACACAAAGCGTTATCCAAGACCTTTTTTCTTGATACTGTGAACTTCTTTTATTCCCCAAATGATGAAAATGCTAATTCTCCTTGCTAATTCTCACAGTTTGTTTATAACAGTTAAGTAATTTCTCGCGTGCCAAATCAATACCTCAAATTGCTGTTTTCTTATACTAACCACCCTTCCAGCTTCAAAACTTATTGGTTGACTCAAACGATCCCATAGACCATGGCGCCGAAAGCTAGTACCCAATCCCCTTGCAGTTTAGGCAATGCAAGGCAGATTTGAGATTCATCTTAAAGTTCACAGTAAATAAACCAAGAAATAAACTAGCACAGACATGCAATCCACTAAGACCATACAGTCAAGACAAGTCATTAATTCAGTCATAAATCAAGTCAAAGTCAATAAATCACTAAATTTTTCAGTCAATATGTCAATATCCCGGTCAAGCAGTAAGTACAAGGGTATATTGATACGTCATGTAGTCAGCAAGTAACAAGGAAAATCATCTATTAGAAAAAAAATACCCTCTTAGTCCATAAATATATCGATGTTACATGGTCGCCATAATTGGGTTTCTTTCTTAGGGTTAAGGCATGATTTTGGTAAAAAAATTGTAAATTTCCATTATGTTTGTCTTTGGACAAAATAAGCCATGAAATAATATTTGATAATCATCTACTTTAGAAAAAACAACCCTTCCAAGACTGTAATGATATTGATTTTACAAAGTTGCCATACTAGATTTTTTTTCAAAGGGTTTAACCCATGATTTTGGTGAAAAATTGAACATTTCCTCTTTGTTTCTGGACAGAATAGGCCTTGAAATAATGTTTGATGATCATTTAGTGAAAAAAAAGCCTTCATAGACTATAAAAATATGTATTTTACAAAGTCACCAAACTGAGATTTTTTCAACTGGATTAACCCATGACTTTGATCAAAAATTTAAAATTTCCTATTAGTTTGTTTCTGGACAAAATGGACATTGAAATAATGTTTGACGAGTTAAAAAAAACAAGTTAACCCTTGATTTTGGACAAATATTGGAAATTTCCTCTTTGTTTTTTTTTCAACAAAATAAGCCTAGAAATAATGCCTCACGATCATCTTGTTAGAAAACAAGCCCTCCTAGACTATAAAAAATGGATTTTACATAGTTACCAGATTGGGATTTTTTCAAAGGCGTTATCCCATGATTTTGGTCAAATTAAAATTTTATATTTGTTTGTTTCTGGACAAAAATGGGCCTGGAAATAATGTTTTGATAACCATTGAGGTAGAAAACAAGCCCTCCTAGACTATAAAAATATGGATTTTACATAGATGCTGTATTTGTTTTTTTTTTTTTAATAAAATAAGCCCAGAAATAATGTCTCATGATCATCTTGTTAGAAAAAAAGCCCTCCTAGACTATAAAAAATGGATTTTACAGAGTTGCCATATTGGGATTTTTTCAAAGGGGTTAACCCATTCGCTCCTGGAGATTTTGCCGAAAAACGCGTTTTGAAGCTAGTCGAGTGGTTTTCTGGTCACTGTCGTGCTATAAAGGGCTAAAACTTACCACAAACCGGTTTACAGGTCGTACACTTCGCGGCCTTCTGATCCAGATGCAAAATATTAGCTTGCGAAGTTCGGTCATGCGCAGAAAGCAAAATTTTTTACTTTTCGCTTTCTCTCCTCCCTTCTTTTTTCGCTTTTCTTGCCTCATTTTTTTTTCTCTTGCTGGGCATTTAGTAGGCTTCAATTTGGTGGGAAGAGTTTTTAGGAAAGCTTTTAGGATCTTAGGATTAGGTGAAAGGAAAGGTAGGTGGGTAATGGAACAAGATTTTCATGGAGATTTTCAGGTCAATGTCTCGTGGTTTTTTGCTTCTTTCTCCGGTGTCCTTGACTGAATTGTGCTCATTCTGGTATGGTTTGAAAGATCTCTTCACTCTACACAAGTTAGCGAAGAAAGTTGTCCTTGACCGTTAAAACTGATGATGTCACAAAGGGTAGAAAGGACCTGGATCCGCACGGGCGGTTACAGGCGGTTCAGGGGCGAATGGGTTAATCTATGATTTGTTTTTGGACAAAATGGACATTAAAATCATGCTTGATGATCACCTAGTTAAAGAACAAGCCCTCCTAAACAAACAAAAATATTAATTTTACCTAGTTGCCCTAGTTAACCTATGATATTGGTCAAAAATTGGAAATTATCCATTTGTTTTTGGACAAAATGGGCCTTGAAATAATGCTTGATGATCATTGAGGTAGAAAACAAGCCCACCTAGACTATAAAAATCTGGATATTACAAAGTCGCCATACTGAGATTTTTTCAAGGGGGTAATGCAAGATTTTGTTCAAAAATTTGAAATTTCCTCTTTGTTGGTTTTTTGGCAAAATACCCTAGTCTGTTAGTCAACCAGTCAGTCCATTAGTCAGTCAGTCAGCCAGCCAGCCAGTTAGTCAACCAGTCAGTCAGTTAGTCAGTCAGTCAGTCAGTCGGTCAGTCAGTAAGCCAGTTAGTCAACCAGTAAGTCTGTCACTCAGTTAGTCAGTCAGCCAGTCAGTCAGTCAGTCAGTCATTCTGCCTGTCAGTCAGTCAGCCAGCAAGTGAGCCAACCAGTCAGTCCATTAGTCAGTCTGTCAGTCAGTCTGTCAGTCAGTAAGCCAGCTAGTTAGTCAACCAGTCGGTCAACCAGTTAGTCAACTGGTTAGTCAGTTAGTAAGTCAGTCAGTCTGTCAGTCAGTCAGCCAGCCAGTTAGCCAACCAGTCAGTCAGTTAGTAAGTCAGTCAGTCAGCCAGCCAGTTAGTCAACCAGTTAGTCAGTCAGTAAGCCAGTAAGTCAACCAGGTAGTCAGTCAGTTAGTCTATAAGTCAGTCAGCCAGCCAGTTAGTAAGTTAGTCAGTCACTTAGTCAATCAGTCTGTAAGTCAGTTAGTCAGTCAACCAGTCAGTCAGTTAGTCAGTTAACCAGTCAGTCCATTAGTAAGTCAGTCAGCCAGTCTGTCAGTCAGTCAGTCTGTTGGTCAGTCAGCCAGGTAGTTAGTCAACCAGTTAGTCAGTCAGCCAGTTAGTCAACCAGTCAGTCTGTTAGTCACTCAGTCAGTCTGTCAGTCAGTCTGTTAGTCACTCAGTCTGTCAGTCAGTCAGACAGTTAATCAACCAGTCAGTCTGTCTGTCTGTCAGTCAGTCAGTCAGTCAGCCAGTTAGTCAACCAGTCAGTCAGGTAGTCATTCAGTCACTCAGTCAGTCTGCAAGTC
>CALNXI010000095.1:187617-212617 GCA_942486025.1 Porites evermanni
ACTTCCTAGGTTATTTTTACTATTATTAGTAGCATAGTGACATACAAGATTCAGTTATGCACAAAAAAACATATAAAGTAACTGTTGTACTAAAGAAGGATTTGATAGTTCTAGTGGTGGTGGTGGTGGTGGTGGTGGTGGTGGTGGTGGTGGTTGACATGACATCTGGTTCTTCTAAAAAGCTGTTGGTTTCAAACTACAGTCGAACCTCCACTTATGGCCACCTCTCCACAATGGCCACCTCTCTATAATGGCCACTTATCTTTGTCCTGGCGGACAGTCCATACAATGCGTCTTATTTAAACCTCTCGATAATGGCCACCTCTCGAAAACAGCAGTGGCTCAACAACCATTTTTTTCAGCGACTGATGGAAAAGTCAGGAATGGTCATGAAATTTCATTCCCATGGCGCTTTGATGATTAATCACGGCAATCATATTTTGATTGTGTTCCATCTACACTACTGCAGCAAGTATATATTATCTAAAGTCAATTCTTATTGATAAGTATTAATTGCAGATTTAGCAACAATATATTTTGTCTGGCTTTCTGTTGCTTAATACTGGCACACTTAGTTTTCTTTTGCCGTTTTTTTTTTCTTTTCTTACTAGTTTTTCCCCTTTTTTGTGTGTGACTGTGTGTGTTTTGTGTAGCTGTGTGTGGTGTGTGGTACATACATACATACATACATACATACATACATATACTTTATTTATGCTCAAAATTTACAGAGTAGCTGTAGAGCTAATGTATTCGAGAAAATAAGTTAAAATAAAATAAAATATGCTAGTACCTGAAACCTGGTACCTGAAACTTTAATATAATCATTTATTAATAATCTAAGTGAGGCTGCCGTATCTTTTTAGCCCTCAATGGTTATTATGGGCAGCCTGTATTCTCTCTATATTTTATAGTTTTTTTTGTATATATATATCACTGTAAATCAACGTAGAGTACAAATGAAATTGGTGTTGTTGTTGTATTGTACTTATGGAGAATGTAAAAGGTTTGAACCCAGGAGTCATTTCATAAGTAGGTTGAGTATGATCGTCCGGGTGAACGTTGTTCTGAATAGGACCGTTGTAGTTGACAGTGACTGACGTATTGACAACCTGTGTGGTAGTCATCTTCAGAGTTAAACTGAGTTGTATCACGTCAGTTGATCATATTATACTCTCGTTATTGACCTGATTGGTCAGTTAAGTCACATTGTTATTAGTTGTCTGTCAGTTATGCCGTAATGTTATATGTGGCTAAATTTCATTTAGGCAAAGTTAAACTCAAGCAAGTTGGCCAGCTGTCTTCTCCCATTCCAGTACGTGACCTACGGGGCAGCCCTTGGGGAATTACAGGGCTCCTTGTGTGTTCTTTTGCTAGTGCTGTGTTGCATTGTAGCTTTGCTTGCTGATTGTAGCAGATCAGTTTTTGCCTTCTTTCGAATAATTGCCGATTCTTGCTGGTTGCCTTTGTCTTTGCTGTTAGCCTACATGTCATTTTACTCGCATCATGTCTCTATGTAACACAAACAACAGCCTTGTAGCCGGTTTTTCCTGGAGACTTGCCCACTTTGACAACAGGCGCCAACCAAAAAGTTCCTCCTTCTGTTGCGAACGATGTTGGGAGCTCATTGCATTGGGCTAGCGGTCCAGACGTGCCTTCCCCTGGATTTTTTGGCCTCTGTGATCATAGCCTTTAAACAGGAGCTAGCAACCAAACAAACTACATCTACAACAAGCGAACGGACTGGTCAGCTCTTCATGTGTAATTGTTTAACTTCCATAACGCTGAAGCCTCAGTGCATGGCTGTGACACTGCACATGACTCGAGCGAGCCTCGTGGGAGCTGCATCATCTAACATCATTTGCCAATCTTGGATCCATGACCAGTGTGTTGCTCCTTCTGCCTCTTACAGTTTCATACACAAGTACTCGAGCTGCTTTGGCCAACACTGTGTTGGAGATTGTCCTTGGGATTAGTCTAGTAAGCTGAGTGCTGAGTCCAAGTGCCCTCTACCTCTCCTCCCTGTTCCTGCAGCAAGTCCAGGCGATCTTGAACTCTCTACTTTGGCTATGTCATAGTCACCTTGAGGGTGGAGGAGTGTCGTTGTCATATTAACATAATCACATCCCTGCATTGCTTCATTATTTAGATGACTTCATTACCACCACCCCCAACCCCCGGACTCGCAACAACACTGTCTTGCACAACTTGAGTACCACGCTAACAGTTTGCAAACAGCTAGGCCTGCCTCTCCAACCGAGGAAATACAAAGGCCCTGCAACGGTGCTTGTAGTGTTGGGATTAGAACTGACAGCAGACAAACTACTGGCCTTGCAGGGCCTAATCAGCTCATGCCTTCCACAGAAGTGCAGCGGTGTCAATAGGGCCAGTAGCCGGCCAAAACTGCCAGCTAGTTAGCCATCTTTCGCCAGCTACTTTTATCTCCTACTACCATAACTGCTAACTAAAAATAAGGACCATCGAATAAAATAATATTGTAAAGCATCCATTTGCCAGATTTGACTCCGATATGCCATAATTTGTAAATAATGTAAATAATGTGATTGGTGGGAAGCAAACCAATCAGGTCAAACGATACAATGACAGCAGCATCTTTTTTGCGCTTTTGTTTCATCACAAATTCCTGATGATTGGAGTCAACGAGTATTTGCACAATAATTAAAGATGTCATGTGTCGTATTCCCTATCAATTCTCTATATTTAAAGACGTGGGGGGTTGACACCCCTGCACGTAGCCGTTGGAAAATTTACATTCTTACATTAATAAAAGAATCTTAGTCTCCACCACATTTCTACGATCTCAGAAGAGCCTTACCTTTAATTTAACCACCGGGCCGACAGACGTTTTGTACTGCTTTGCGTCAAAGCTTGTTTCCCGTTGCTGAAGTAGCACATTTCTAAACACGTAAAGAAGCTAAACGATAACGAATAAGTCACCAGATGGTTAACCATTTAAGCCAAGGTGTTGGCGTTCAGTACAAACGGTGAAATCACTGTAAAGTTCAGGCCCAGAACAAGCACGTTTTTTTTGGGCGCCATCTTTGTTGATTCTTCGTCCCAGGTCTCACTCATTAGAGAGATTCAGAAATTATACCACGTGACCAACCTGTTTTAAAAACCGGTCAGTGTAAAACGAAGACTGCGGACTGTGGACTGCAGACTGCGGACCAGGGGTAAAATGCAGACTGAGTGTAAAATGCAGACTACAGACTGAGAGTAAAACGCAGACTGGGGTAAAATGCAGACCGAGCATAAACTGTAGTCGCGGAAGGGTTTAAGATCCCGCAAAATACACGTCAACAAACACTTACTTGACGACATATATCTGCTTTCACAAATCCAGTCATTCCTCTCTAGAACTTCGTCGACGACCCAAAAACATAATCGCAATCTTGAACCTTTTTTTTCCGTCCGAGCATGGATAATAGATAGAGTTTACTTTCTATATCCATTGTCCGAGAGACCTCAAGCTCCAGTTTTCAATACACGTGACCGTGAATTGGTACAACACGATGTTTACGCTTAATTAAAAGCTGCTGACCCAAAATACTGTACAGAAAGAATTATGGCGATAAAAATGGGAGTAAAACATTCCAACAACAAAAAAAGATGTTCTGCAGGAAATTTGGATGACCTTCTATGAAAGTATTGCAAATCAAGGTAGGCGGACGTAAGCTGTTCGGACGTTCATTGAAACTTCTGGCGAATGTGCAATGTACTTCGACAAGGAAGGTGTATTAAAGAGTCTGCAGTCGATCTTAATTCTGCATTTTACCCCTAGCCTGCATTTTACTCTCAGTCTGCAGTCTGCATTTTACACTCAGTCTGCATTTTACCCCTGGTCCGCAGTCTGCAGTCTGCAGTCCGCAGTCTTCGTTTTACACTGACCGTTTAAAAACTTTGGAACAGTTTTTATCAATTTTTTTCCCTTTAACAAATACAGATTCATTTTGAAAAATGTAAAACAAACACTGCGCGCTGTTTTCAATGCTGCCCAGGGCTAATCGATGAAAAGCCGATGATTCCTTTTAAGACCCAGGCAGCAAACTGACCGACAGATGCTAATGAGACTTGATGACAGAATGGTGATAATGATGATGACGATGATGGTGCTGTTGGTGCTAGTAATGATGATGATGATGATGATTATAGTGATGATGGTGGTGATGTTGATTTGGGGTACGTTTCTTTACGAAAATCCATGATGCAGATAAAAAATCCGGACAAGTAGGATTTTTCGTTGAGAAAAGAAACGATGCCGGGATCCAAATTAAAAGGGATTATAATTTTCATTCATTTCCATTTCGACGGTATCCCGCACTGAAAGAAAAACACGGCTGCTGACAACGTTGCAATTTTGCTGATCTTTCATTGTATTCTGGACGGTTAGCTTTAAGATACTGCTTTAGACGGGTCAAATGAAGACAGGTATAGAAATAAGATATGTATTGGAAAAATTAAGTCTTGCAAGACGCGCCGGCGAAGTTGTGAAGCAGTTTTTTCCTAGAACAATACAGGTCCTGTTTGTATTGCGATTTTACCACCTCTATAAAACGGATAAAATCCATCGTTTAATTCATGACTCAGGTTCAAAACTGGTCGTATAGGTAAACCGTCTTGTCAAAAAGCTGATGCATGTTGTAAAATTTGAGTTACATTTGGCACTGTATCCAAAGTATCCGGTTCGTTTCGCTTTCCTTTCTTTCAACGTAAAAAATTACTAAAGACATACCCATAGTGGATTCTTCTTTGCTATTTTATTTGGCATTTTCTGTAAGATTTTGGACCATTTTTTTTTAATAAAATGAAAATATTCTAGTCACATGCTGTTGAAAATTAGGAGAAATCAAGTTGGGAGACCCCCTGATTAATAAGCGGTTCAGAATCTGACTAAAGCATGGAAAAGAAAACCCAGCAGGTTGCTGGGGAACCCCCTTAATTATTAAGTCGAATCTAAAATACACCATGGGGTTAATTCGAGTGTTTGAAATTTATAGTATAAATTATTGCTTTTTAGTACTCTCCAAAACTGGCATTTTTTGCATTTCTTTTCAGCCATAACGTTCTAGTAAAAATAAACATCGTATAACGAGGCCACATATTGCTGATTTCAGCACCTGTAAAAGATAAAACGTTCATCCTGGGGGACAAAAATATACAGTCAAAACCCGCTTTAAGGAAATTTTTTTCCGCAAACTTTGCATGAAGAGAGTGTTTGGCTTTCAACAGAAGGGATCGCTTTTGTTCTTGTTCATTAGCATGGCCGAAGTGACGGTCTGTTGAAAACAAGCAATGTTAAAACTCGAATTTAAAATACAACAGTGAGTTACTAGTACAAGTATTTAGTAGTTTTTACTACAAATTATTACCCTCTATTGGTTCTCGCAAAAAAATGGTCCTTATATTAGATGTTTATAAGAAGCCTTGGGTATGACCATATTGTATGACGAAGACCGGTGGCAAATAGAGTAAAGCTTCACTTTCACTTGACAAACAGCGTTCTCATACCACGAAAATATGTTTTTTGACTGCCCGGCATGTGAAGTACTCGTTTTAGCCATCCGAAAGTAACGACTCCCCGAAAGTAGTAGTGATAGGCAAAGTGTGCCAAATGCGAAAGTAACCAGCCTGGGGTCCGTTTCTCGAAAGTCCCGATAATTAACGGGCCCAGTAAGCTGTCTCCGTTTACATTAAAGATCGAGGTTTCAATAGTTTTGCATCTAACATGATAAAACTGAAAACCCGCAAGGTACGGTGGGGAAACCCCTAATTATAAAGTCGAATTTTTCAAATACAACGGTGGTTTAACAAAAAAATAAATAGTATAACTTACTTCTTTTTTAGCACTCTCCAAAACTGGGATTTTTCAGCCATGACATTATTGTAGAAGTAACAGACAAGATATCAGTCATATTCGGAGTGACTATCGCGTGACGAGGCCGCATATCAGCTGACATATTGCTGGTTTTCAGCCGCCAGACAACGTGGCCATACTGCTGGGCAATCAATAATTTTTTTCTCTCGCAAAATTTGCATAGCGGAAGTGAAGTGAGCTTAAAAGAGCAAAAATAAACTCCAATTTAAAATACAACAGTGGGTTATTTAGTAGTTTTTAGTACAACTTATTACCCTCTATTAGCACTCGACAAAAAATGGCATTTTTCCAGCATTGTATGACAACGTAGGGGATTTCCCTATTATATGAGCGCATGGACATGTGAAATACAAATAAAACGAACCAGGAAAGTTAAGCTTCGCTCACTAGCTTTTACTCGAGATGCGTCGTTCTCAGAAGGTCATTGTGGAGTTGTGAGCTAGAAATGGATTCACTTTGTTCATTTTGTCCGAGGCGGTTTTCCACCGAAAATGGAAGTGATGATCATGAAAGAGCGGTACATAGTGATAAGTATTGGCAATTGAAACATTTCGCGTGTACGGTTTGCCCGAGGCGATTCGCCACAGAAAATGATCTAAAGCATCATGTGGAAAACGCAGGCAAGAGGCATAAGAAAATGACAGGTAATAACCATCAATTATAAAAATTTTACTTATACGGTCACTACGTACCTAATACAAGTGTTTTTCCCAAGTCCTTATAGTATGGTATGAAAGGAAACTTCAGTAAGCCTTCAGACGCTAGCTGAAAGTAGACCTTTTGCATTCTTGAGCAATGGTTTTGCCCGAATCTTTTGAAAATCTAAAATGTTTCAAGGCACATGAGGAAGGAAAGGTTCTCGGTACTTTCGGTTAGCGTCCGTCGCTGGTCTACCTTGGTACCTTGGTGTTTTTCTCCTGTATCTGTTAAAAACCTCAAGTCCCACTGAAAAAAAATTGAAAACAATTAAGCGTTTTCACATGACGTCACGGTGGCCATGTTGGTGTACCGAGAGTTGAATTCTTTTCTTATGGAAACGCTTTCTTTTGTTGCAACAATTTGCATAGATGCTGACCACGTGAGTGAAAACGCTCTATGTTTAAACTACTTTCAGGGAATGACGTAACTGTTTAGTTGCCAATTAGGTCAGGTGAGAAAGCGGAGGGTTGGTCGATTGTTTAAGGTCATTCCCTTGAAAATGATCTACTATGCAGATTTTCAAACTTGGCAAAAATGTCAGGACTTTAGCCCTGTGTGCCCGTAATTCTGAGGTTTTTTTCCTAGTTGCGCGCGAAGTGTTCGAATTTAAAACAACCGTCAAAAATTCTTATTTTATAGCAAAACGTATCAATCTTACCAAAACCGTAAGCCCATTTGTTCGTCTGAGCTATATTTTTTCAGTTAAGACACCTCAAATTACCCGATTTTGAAAAAAAAAATATAGAGAAATGGACAGTTTTATCATGGTACTTCTCTGTGGCTCTAACTGAGGAAATTCGTGTCATTCATACCTAACAAAAATAAAACTTCCACTATCCAGATTTTTTCTCCTAAATATATATTTTTGTGCAGCCATAACGAGTAAAAAGCACATATAAAAACGGGGGCTCACCGTTCTCGTTTCATCACAAAACGACAACAAAGGGATGTTTCTGGCTTTAAATGATCATTTTGCGAGAGAGGACTGGGGCGAGGACTGGAGCATAACTTTCTAACAAAGGTGACCAATTTCGTTGGACGAAGAACATAAAAATTTTATAGCGGCGGTGAGAAAAAAGGGAACAGTGCTAGCTGCTACCAAGGTGAAAATAAACGGCGGCGGCGACGAAAAAAAAAAAGTAAACAGGAACACATAAAACGTGTATATAACTAGAAAGTTTCTCGTTGCCGTCGTGCAAAACAACGGCAAAGAAATGTATAAAAAAAGTGTGCTGCACGTGCAAAGTTTTTGTTTTTTGCTAATTAGACCTACTGATGTTTTTTTGGCTGTTCTCGTTCCCGTCGCCGTTTAGCATTATACGATTTTATATTTTGTATGAGTAAACTATAGATATTAACGAGAGCTTCGCTTTTAGCCCTGGCTAAATCTATATATTAGAGTTAATACATTTAGCACTGAAGTTTTAGTTTAATTTGGACTTCCAATCCTGTCATGGAGCTCTCGTCATGGTCTGTTTGCTAGCCATGGTCTACCTGTATGCTATTAAAAGTTCTTGCCAAGGTGATGTTGGGCATATGATCGATAAAATTCATAGTGAATTTAAGTAACTTAATTTTTTTTCGCCTTTCAGGTGATATATATTGTTTATATCCATTTTGTAAACGTAAATTTCAATCTCAGTACAAGTTTACCCCCCGCGCCCTAAAGCAACATTTGGAAAACCCAGGCAATTGGCATGAGACAAAAGGTAATATTAGCAATTATAAGAGTTCTACATAAAGTTTATTTATTCTTTAGTCCTAATAGACGGCATGGTGGGTCAATGAGTCATTTAAACAAAAAAGAATCACTGAATACTAACTGTTATCGAGTCAGTGTTTAACCCTGCCTAAAAACTATAGACACTCTGTATGGGTATTTGTATCAAATTGTAGAAATTTCTTATGTAGTAGTATAAGTAATGGTAGCAGGGCTGAGTGGAGTCCAGTTCGGTCTGTAATCATACTCGTGATTAACAAAATCACGCGGGAGTCCGATTTGTTTAATCACGGCTATGATTGGCCGAATTTATACTAGAAACGAATTATCCGTCTCAGACGGATAACCCGTCTCTAGTATAAATTCGGTGCTAAGACGAATTATGGAGCAAAATTCGTCTGAGGCTGATTCGTCTGTTAGCACGTCTTCAAGCGGTGCTGACAGACGGATAATTCGTCTTAGACAGATTATTCGTCTCCAAATTTGACGAAGTTTCCACATGAGAGGGACTGGTTTCTCTATTTTCGCAATGTTTCCTGTTTCCCACGGTTGTTTCCCGCTTAAAATATCTAGACAAATTATGGAGCAAAATTCGTCTTCGGATTTATACTTAGACGGATTATTCGTCACTGACGGATAATCCGTCTAGACGGATAACTCGTTTCTAGTATAAATTCGGCCATTACAGACCGAATTGGACGACACGAAGTTCTGTTACCAATTAATCATGACTTTAACAAAATTTGTGATATATTAAGCTCTTTTATAGAATCAAAACGCAAGAAATTCCGAGAATTTTTTTAGTTAGCAGTGAAAAAAAAAAAAAGCCATTTTGGATGACTCGACCCAGTTATTTTGTGAGGGTACCATCCTACTTTGAAGCTCTCTGGTATCCCCACCTTTACTTTAATCGTAAGTCTAACATATAGCATGGACTACATATAGATCGATCTACAATGTAGCATAAAATTTTTGGCTATCGGAGTAAATGTCACGTGGTTATAGTGCCACTCCTCTTTGGGGTCTGAGTCGAAATTTTGCTGTTGCCGGCATTTTTTTGTAAAAATCTCTCGGCTACATATAAAGGCTCGGGAAATTATAAGGATTTGGACAAAACGCGCGTGAAATTATTCCCTAATTTCACTCGTCACCATTTGATTACACATACAAATTTATCGCTTTATTTTGGGGATGGGTAAATGCGATTTTGGTGAAACTCTGTTCAACCTACTGGATGAATAAGAAGTTAAAACTGAAAGCAATAGTAAGTGTGTGTAGAAAAGCAGCTGCTAGCAGGGAAATTGGAGTGAAACATCATTTTACCTGCTTTGTAACACACCTCAGTGGCTCGTGTTTCCGCCCCACTCCACGGGGCCGGAAATTTTTCTTACAAAATTTAAAATAAATAACTAGATCATTTTACATCTTGAGATGTTGTTCGATGTTGTGCAAACGAACCAGAAAATTTACGATTAATTAGGCAATCCAGTTGCCTCCAAGAACTACACTTCGTAACAGTGACTTGAATTGTTTTTTTAGGACTCCTTGATCGAGCTTTAAGTAGCGTCGAAGTGAATATATTCATACGTGATTATCTGCAGCCAGATAAAGAATTTCATAATTTGTATAATGATGCGATTGATTCCTTGTACAAAGAACTACAAAGACTCTTGCGGGATACATTGTATGGAATTCATAACTTGATCGAGGTTAGTTGCGCGACAACCTTCCCTCCGCCCTCCAACCACTCGAAAGAAAACGCAGAGGCAAAAGAATCGGTTTAGATGCCGTTAACTTCCAACAAAATCCCTAGAAGATGCTGGATGTGTTTAAAAAGTAGCACCCCAAAAGCAGCTAGCAGTTGAAATGTTTGCTTTAGTCTTATATTTAATATGCGCAATGAGTAGATTTACGATTTACGATAAGCGTACTAGCCAGGGCGGATAAAGGTTGGGCGGTGAAACGAGCGCTCCGCTCTTCATTTAATGTGTGATGCGGAGTAGGACTGGCACGAGCGCTCTTTCCGCGCTTCCGGTGCGCTTCAAGGCCGGCGAAATTTTCCTTTTTGCAAACCGGAAATCCTATTTTCTTTCTGTAATTTCAGGCTACAATGTTAAATAGATAAATTCGTTTCATAACAATATGAATAAACAGTTTCATATGTTTGTGTCTGTACGTCTAGAAGTCAAACTTGTTGGTCGTATAATGCCAAAATTTGAGTTTAATTTGAAAGTGTTGAATACCTCCTCCTTCCACTTAATATCACCTAATCGTCTTTCGCCGTTTCGTTTGCAAAAGCTTAACACTTCTTAACCTCAATTTTTACATATGTTAAAGGGGGATAAATTTTATATAACATAACAGAAAATTAGATTGATATATATTGATATAGTGGCGTTGTACTTCTTCAAACTTTGCTTCTCGGGTGCAACGCGCCATGGCGATTCGCGCAATGCGTTGCAAATCCGGCAACCGCATGTAAACAAAATTTATTGAGGTTAGTTGTAAGGTTTTTTCTCAGTTTTTCTCTCTAAAACTAAACAAGGTAAACAGTAAAAACTGAGGGGAAACTAATTTTGAAGTTTCGAACAAACAGAAAGACGTATGAGATGTTTTTTTCAAAATTAAAAAGAAGGATGATGGTGATTGAAATTAGCATAATTTCACCTTGCGCGAGCTGCACGCATTTATAAAATAATGAAACACGATCCGCTGTCATTTAGTTTTGCCTTGGATGACATGGATGAGATTTTCCTTCGTGTTTTAGACAGTACTTAGTTGTTTTTGTTTTGAAATAACATCGACATTGGCGAGTAGCAGAACGAAAATATAATTCAGTGGTAGAGTCATGGAAGTAATAAAAGAAACCCTTTGAAAGAGATGTTTGTCTACCCCAACTAAACCTCCCGCAAAAATTAGCAACATTTGCCTCTCGGAGACAGCGTACCAGCACAAAGGAACGAGGAAGAAGTGCAAGAAAATAAATCAAGCTGCCATAATTCAGTGACAGCGGCAGTGTCTAATGTACAAACCACATCGCAAGCCCTGACCGAAGTCGAAAACAAGCGACATTTCTAAGCAGAGTCCCAGTCCACTGCATCACACCTTTTTGCTCGGACGCGCTCGTTTCACCGCCCAACCTTTATCCGCCCTGGTACTAGCCTCCCACGCAGGCGTTTTTAGGGGAGCTCGTATTTCGTCCCTCCCCACAAACGCCTGCTCAACTGAGAACAATACTCCTTTCCCAAGCTTAGCCAATCACATTGTATTTTCCAAATTCTGGAAAGTTGACCTTGACCGGATGAAACCCCGGGATGAAACACAAGGAAAGCTTTATGACCTCTGATAAATGTTAGACTCAGAGCGGCAAAAGTAAGATTTAGTGAGTTTTTAGAATACTCCATTCACTGCACAACCTTAGCGAAGGAAAGAAAAGAAGGAGAAAGGTAACTCTGGGGTCACGTTTTTACATTACCACAAGGTTATGAGTCGTGTTTAGCCTGTCAACACTTTCACAACTGTTTATTGGTCACTTACCACAATGGGAAGGGAATGTTGTTCTCGGTTGAGCAGGCGTTTGAGGGGAGGGACGAAATACGAGCTCCCTAAAAACGCCTGCGTGGGAGGCTAATGAAGAATTTGAGGACGCCAGTGTCCAGGGTGCTCTTATAGTCTTAGAGCAGGTGTCCCTTACCCTCTCTCCCCAATCCCCCTCCTTTTTTCCCTTCCTCCCTATCCCCTACCCATTTCGACTCCCGCTACGCAAGCTACTTAATCGCAAAATAGTTCTGGTGAGACATCATGTAATGGGTCGGATCCAGGGCATTACCGTCGAAAAGATGGTGATGATTTTCTTGCATTTAAATAAAGAATACGTGTAATATATGCGTTTAAACAGGTTTGATCGAAAGCAGATGACTGGAAAGTGTTGGAAAATATACGTAGTTTGAGTTGGTTACAAATAAATAGAAATGAGATTAAGGTCATTACTGAGTAGCCTCCCAGGCGATAGACTGATACTTTTGGTCCCCTCAGTGCCGATCTTGACGAGTAGGACTAACAAGGGTCGAGATGTTGCGAAGATACATAGCACGAAAGTGACTGAAAAATCTCGGCTATGAATAGATTCTACATACCTACCTTGTCTTTGTAGGGTGGATCCATTGCAAAAGGCACTGCACTAAAAAAACACTCCGACTTGGATTGCGTGATGGTTATGAAGAAGATTAAAAACGCTGACCAGTTGAGCAGGAAACTGCCCTTCATCTTGACTGACCTAGAGTCACGCTTGAGGAGGAGCTGGAAAGGGGACCCATGGAAATTGAAATCCATAAAGAAATCTACATACTTAGTGCAGTTTAAAATGTCACGTTATTCTGAAGATGTCAAGGTCGATCTCTTGCCAAGATTTGAAGCAAACGTAGGCACTGATGCTGGTACGTACCTAATCACATCAGGCTAGTTGGGTTGCTCATAATTAAGTTTGTCAGTATATGGCTTTCTTCCAAAGCCATTGATAACTCAACAAAACTTCATTCCCAGGGCTTCACCCATTTTAAGGAAAAAAGGCTGGGGAGGCACTTAGCTCAATTCCTCACTCCAGAACCTTATATAAGGGAAACGAGGTTAAGTTTTCGGCGCAATGATTTCTGGGATCGCTTGGGTGGACAAGCGTTAGTTGTGATTGGCCGATGGTATTCAAGGCAACCATTAACCAATCAGAAGAAACGATTTTCCATCCAAACGATCCCAGAAATCCAACCTCGTCCCCAGGACTTTTCCCACCCACTTTTTGAGAGAAAAGCCCTGGGGACGAGGTTGCCAGAAATCGTTGTTTAAAGTTTGAACTCGTTCTCCTTATAGTTACTGGAGTGAGGAATTCCTAGTCATACAAAAATAAAAAATAAACCTTGACCCTGGCCAGGGGGCCCGTATCTCGAAAATCCCGACAATTAATGGAAACGGAAAGCTGTTGTTGTTTACACTAAAATCGAGGTTTCAATAGTTAACATTATAACATGATAAAAAAATTAGTTAACAAAACAAAATGGACTGGTTTGTTAGCTAGCACCCGCGCTCTTTTTCTTTAGATTTCGATTTGAATATTTGGTTTCATGATCAGTCCCGTAAAGTTAACGCGAATTCTGAGAAGCGGACACCAGGACTTTTTAGCGCGCGGGAAAATGGTGGGGACAAGGTTAAACTTAACGCTCTTAACCCAACGTATCTTAATAGATTTTAATATAGTCACTGAAACTTGCTTAGCTATTTTGGCCGGTTAGAGTTTTTTTTCTGGTTTCTTTCTCTATTTTGGTTCATTTTTATTGTTTCTTGTTGCTGGACTTGTTTTCTCCAGCTACGCCAGTCCTCAATAAATAATTTATCCATTAAAGTTATGGGCGTAGCTTTAATGACTTCAACAGTGATTTTTAGATTGTTGGCTAACTGCTTATTAGTGAAGCTATGTGCGCAATCCGTGAGAAGCGAGTTATGCAAATCTTTTATGATGTTGAATCTGAGGAGAAATTTAATGTTCTCTTAGAAAGAGCAGAGTTCTACAGTCAAATGATGGACGATGAAGAAAACTGGGAATACTATTCGGCTGCTCTTGTGAAGTTACAAGTAAAGTTCGTCACGGAACCCGTGGAACGCCGGCCTGAAAACCTAAAAAACCTGATTCGCCTGGTGAAGTATTGGCGCAAGACGTACATTCCACAGACTGGTCACGAGCGACTCCCGCCCTCGTACTTACTGGAGCTTCTCACAATACATGCCTGGGAAGAAGCAAAATGTCCCAAGAAGTTTAACGTAAAGATTGGTTTTAAAGCTGTTATGGAGCTTCTAAAGAATCACAGCAACCTTGGTGTCTCTTGGAAAGATTACTACTCGAAGAGTATATTAATTGAAAACAGGTACTTTCATAGGGTGTTTAGAATCAGTTTACCAGAGAACTAAAAGAGGTGCTTTTATGTGTTTCAGTTACTTTCTCGAGGACACAGTCCCCCTTGGATGTTTGCAAATCGGTAACTTTCCCCTTTTCCTCCTCCTGAAGCCCTGAGTCCGTTAGCCTTTTTGTATGAACTTTTCACTTAATTTCATAAAGCTAAGAATAGCTCTCCAGGTAAGAAATTCATAAAACGTCTTGGTAATTGTAAAATTACACAATCCTACAAATCTTCTATCATATAGCTGATTTATTTATTGCATATTTTATTTTCTCTCCTTTTTAGTGATATTTTGCACTTTAGTCTTGAGGATCCACATGTTATTGACCCAGCAAACCCAACAAACAACCTGTACGACGCTGTTGACTGCTGGGATGAGGTGGAAAAGGTTGCAAAAGAAACCATGCAGAAACCCCTTCTCAGTGACGTACTACGGGTTACTGATAACTGGAATTGAAGGACTACGATTTTTTTAGGTTAGGGCTAGGCACCGTTGGTGACTTCTCTTCCAAGCAGCTGCTAAATGACCCTTCTAAATTTATAAAGGAGTAAAATAAATTTGCGAAAGTTCTCTTTCCTGAACCAGTCTCTCCTATGCCTGAACTAGTCAGGCGCCCTAAGATTGACAGGTTCTGAGAGCGGAGGGTCGTTTTCGAGATTATCATCGATTCATCGATCAGCGAAAAAGCACATGGCAGAGTCTATAATCTCAATCGAGGGGCCTTTAAAATAAAAGCATTAAAAAAACACTAAGTTATTGGTTGTGTCTATCATCTTGAACGAGCGTTTATTTCCGGGAAGATAAGTTCTGTGTACCGGAATTATATTGGGTAAATTAATTAAAACAGCTGACTGTTGCAATTGCTGGCAGCTTAAAAAGTAGCTCGGGATCTTGATAAAGCCGTTAAACACAACTTTTACCTTGAAACAATAACCAGCATTATAATCATATTGTCATAACATCTCATCTCTCTCTTACATCGTTAACATCATTATATCTCATCTCTTCTCTCTCTGTCTTTAAAATTACAGAGGCATTCTGTCTCCTTAATATGGCTTCTTTACAGGAAATTATCTAACCTGACTTTACAGTCATTGTATCAACATCCGTAGCGAAACTCCCTGTGCGAACTTGACACAACGAAACCAATATAAAAAACAGTGAGTGTCCTCTTTAATAATTTGGGACGAGTTAGTGCGCTTAATTGGCTGGCAGGTAGAATAGCTAACTAACGAGACAGGTTTAACCAAGCCAAAGCCGGATTATAGCACGGTTTAGCATGCACTTACACCGGACGAAAAAGTGGATTTGTACAAAACTGAGGAGTAAATCTGGGGCAAAGATGGTAAATGCCACATCTGCCTAGTTATTTACACCTCCGTGGTTTTTGGTAATATATAGATTTAGCCAGGGCTAAAAGCGAAGCTCCAATTAATAAATTTATAATTTAAATCAAACAATAAACTTTTAATCCACAAATCATTTAACTTAAGGGCACATTCATGTGACTTTTGAGGGAAAGACAGGTTTACTTTACAAATTCTTGCCAACAAATCTGGGGGTGTTTAAACCAACCTTTTATAATTTTTATACATCACATTTGAGGTGAAACAGTACTATTTATCATACAGACCTCGGACAGAATGCAGTATTTGGTATAAAAATTTGACATTTACCATCTTTGCCCCATATTTACTCCTCCTTTTTTCTTTTACAACGACATATTTGCAAAGAGAAAATTTGTGCAAATCCATTTTGGGTCTGTGGTATTTTCAAGGTTATATATTCCAGCCAGGCATTTATGGTATCATCAAAGGGTTATTCTTCAATGTTACGTTTACGCCAAATAGATATATCCTTCATGTACTGGAGGGCTACCGCGTGATATCTATTCTAATGTGATTGTTCAGAGGTTTGCATAAGGTAACAATTCTCCACGTTCTTAAGGAACGCAAGAACTGCACAGAGTCGGCATTTAAAATTTCCTCTATTTCATGTATTGTCAAAAAAAATGCAAGAAAGTGGTGTTTGGCGCCATTTTGGTGATCATTTATCTCAGTTTCTGATTTCAGCTTGCGGCCATCTTGGATTTTCCCAAAGAGGTCAGCCAATGATTTTGGATGAAATTTGCTCCATGTTCGTTTGATATAGTTCAAGTGGACGCAAACAAATAAAGCATGTTTGGCATTTCAATTGACTAGTGCATTGTTGATTCAACTTTAAATCTCCTATTTAAATGTTTCCAATTTTTCACACTAAACGTTAGTTTAGCCGGTATTAGCACATCGTCGTTTTTATAGATGATCCTCACCTTTTTGATAAAAGGAAAAAATGACAACAACAAAAGCCTTCTGCGGGCCTAGATCAAGAACCATTTTTACTGTCTTTGCTTTGTTTTCCCCTGAAAGCAAAACAACGTCACCTGCACTTACAGTTTCATTTTTGCTTTGTTTTTTTGCTTGCTTAATAGTTTCGATTTCGTTTCGTTTGTTTGGCTTTTTTTTTTAATTCAAAAAATAACTGAAAACATAACCCACAGTGGATTCTTCCTTGTTATTTCACATCTCTGGTATGTTCGGCTAGATTTTTGACCATATTTTTTTGAATGAAAATATTAATGTCATGCTGTTGAAAATTAGGGGAATTCTACCGTGGCTCGTAGGGACAAAACACGTCCCAGAATCCAAAACACTTCCCAGAATCCAAAACATGTCCCAGAATCCAAAACACTTCCCAGAATCCAAAACATGTCCCAGAATCCAAAACACTTCCCAGAATCCAAAAACACTTCCCAGAATCCAAAAACACTTCCCAGAATCCAAAACACTTCCCAGAATCCAAAAACACGTCCCAGAATCCAAAAACACTTCCCAGAATCCAAAACACTTCCCAGAATCCAAACACACGTCCCAGAATCCAAAACACTTCCCAGAATCCAAAAACACGTCCCAGAATTTTGGATTCTGGGACGTGACTTAGCGGAAATTTAGTATGACCATTGTATGACGAAGTCGGTGATTTCCCTCTTTCGGGCCACTTATGCACATGAACTTGTGAAATACAAATAAAACGAACCAGCAAAGAAAAGCTTTACTTTCACTGGACAAGCTACGTTCTCATATAGTTATGGCTTCGCGATATGGATCGAAACCTTTTGAGTGTACAGTTTGTCGAAAGCGGTTTACCACAGATAATGGCCGTGATCAACATCAAAGAGATGTACATGGTTATACAGGTATCCATTTTGCACTTGTAAGCGTATTATACGCAAAGACGTTTGTAATGAGTGACCCGCACTAAGCGGAAGTGGGCCTTTCGCATTCTGAGGCAGTAGTTTTGCCCAAATCGTCGAAACATCGTCTCTATAAGAGTCAAGACACATATAGCAATCACTGCAAATGTTGGAGAGTCAAGGCGTATTAAAGAGGAATGAGGCCTCACTTCCGGTTAGCGTCCGTCGATCAAAACACCTTAGCTTGTAGCTGAGCTTAGATTGCGTAGAGGAAAAGTCACGTATTTTCTCTCCTCAGGTACTACATTGAGTAAAATGACTTTATGTCCCACTGGGTTAAAATGAAAGGGAAAGCAGTTTAAATTAAGTCCCAATTAAAAAGGTGCTTAATTAGTATTCTAATCCTTTGCATGCCGAGTGAAGTGATAGGCCGGTTTCGAGTTCCAAAAACTCTCACTTTCAAAACGAGGCTAAGTGCTAAATTATGAAAATGATACTTATTTGCATGAGTATAAACGCGTTTAACGAAGAAAACAAAAAGAGGATGGCCTTACATAGTTTCATAATAATATGAATGTGCGTTGAAAATATTGTACTTCAGAATCTAGCAAAGTTACTGGGTTAAACAATAGCTAAACACATACATACATGTATACATACATACATACACTTTATTTAGACATGGTAAAAACATCAGTTACAATAGGACAATTAAAGTAATAAAACTGATTTACATGTTTGCCGTGTGGGAGTGCGAGGGGGACATAAGGCAATTGATTACATTTGAAACGTAGTAAAAGATCTGGCCTCTGTGGCATTATGGGGAGGGCTATTCCACAGCTGTGCACCGGCCCACTGTAGCAGAGACTTCGTTTAAGGAATTCAGTGCGGGGCCTGGGCAGAGCTAAGGCAAGCAGCCCAAGCAATGTTTTAGAGGCTTAAATAAAATAAAAAGAGAAATCCGCGAACTTTAAGAAATGATCGTCAGTAATCAGTAATCTTATTCTCTTCCATGGAAAGTTATTGTTATGTGAAGATTTTATCGAATTTTGTGATCTGGCTATGTGGGTTTACCCGAGGGCATGTCCCCGTAAGAATATTGGATTCAAGGTTTCTTTAAGAGGGTTTCATTTTGCCGCCCATGTCACATCGAATTGGCTCGTTTTTCCGCACCACTTCAAGGTAAGGGCGAAGGGGTGGGGTGGGGGGAACGCATAGTTTTAAAATAAGTAGTGGCGCTGATGTTGTTGTTTGGGCCTCCTGTCTTGGTCTGTTTGCTGGCTATCCTCTACCTGTGTGGTTTTAAAAGTTCTTGTCAAGGTGAGATGTTAGGCGAGTAATCTAGAAAATTCATGAAGAATGCTAAATAACAATGACCTAAATTGTTTGTCGACAGTTTCAAAAGAAAGGTCAATCCCTTGTTCATATCCATTCTGCACCCGTAAGCGTAAATTTCGATACGAGTTTGACCTGAAGCAACATCTGGAAAACCCTGGCAAGTGGCATGGGAAAAAAGGTAATATTGGCAATTGTAAAACCTTAACATACACTGTTAATACGATGGGTCAATGTGTCATGAGCCAATGAGTCATTTAAATAAAACGAATCCCTAAATGTTAACCATTTTCAAGTCAGTGCTAAGATTCTGCTAAAACTGTCACTATTTTCAGTGTTCAATGCTGATCGAACTCATAACTTGACTCGTGACTCATTGACTCGTTTGACTCACAAAGCAAGCTTTCTCACTGCATGAAGGGAACCTAGTTCAAGAGGCGAACCTACTACATTGAATTAAGTATATGAAAAGTTCGGCGTCTGAATCAATTTGGAACGGTTCAGCCGTTTTTTTCGCCTAGCCTGACCGAGAATTTCGCCTTTGGAGCGACTTTAGAACGGCTTTGATTCAGACGCCGAACTTTTCATGTACCTAACCTAATGCATAAATTATTATAAAGTATTTTGTAAGTAGTTTGACCGAATTGAGCATTTTTCTCCTTTTGAATTTAGTTCGGCTGGAATTAAGATCGGCGTCTGAATCAATTCAGCCGGTCCAAATAAATTGGGTTCGGTCTTAATTCGAATTAGGTTCGGTTCATGAAAAGTACGGCGTCTGAACTGCCTTAGGCAGTGGTTATTCCCAAATCTGGGCAGTGGTTATTCTTAAAACTTCAGGGCTCAGACGGCAACGAAACGGCAAAAAAGCAATAGGTTTTATAAGCAAAACAACAACTTCGCACGTCCACCACGCGTGTTTGTAAATTTCTTTGAGGGTGCTATCAGGGTTAACCGTTAGCTTTCAAACGGCCTAAAATTTAACCGTCAGCCGTCGGAAATTGGTCCTTTTTATCGTCAACCGGCAAATATGCAGATCAATGTTAGCCGTCAAAAAGTTTCAAGGTATTTTAAGGTGGCTCGATACAATTCTTCAGGGTCAATACCTCCCAAGTTTGAGCATCAACTGCATCGCCATAAACAAAGATTTGGAAAAATTGTCACCACAATTGTATTATATAAAGGTGAAAATTTGCTATGATCAGGGTAGCAATGACATCGGAGTTGTCATAGCAACGAAATGACGCCATTACCTATTTTACTTGCAGCAGTATTTGTCGGCACAGGGAACTGTTCTTCCAAAATCGTTTACTGGAGCTTTTTCCTCCTATAGCCGCCTCGATGTTCGCGAAGTTTAAGCGCAATCTGTAAGAGCGTTATCTAGATATTTTGGAATGAAGGTTTTAAGCTTAGAAATACAATAAAAATGGACAATCTTGATGTTTGGCCGTTATCTGTAGAAAACGAAGCGCTTTTGACATGTAATTTCACCTCATAGTAGTTCAATCTTTTTAAAAACGTGGGTGAAAGATCATGGAGATAGCTCCAGCCGATTGCTAGAAAGAAGGATTGGACTGGTATGTATCGAGGCGCTCTAGTTAGCGGTTTTGTAAACATTTTGGTCTACTTTAACAAATTAGCGAATAATTTTTAATACACTCGATAGATTTTTTCAAAAAATTGAGATTCATCAGGTTATGGGCTCCTGATTAAGCGGATTAAGCGTCGTTTTAGCAGGGACACCCAACGTTAATTTTTGGAAAATATCTGTTCGGAAGACGAATTGAGATCTAGAATTTTCAGAACATTTGTTGCAAAATTTCTTGCTTGCCTGCCTCTCCTAGGATTTTCGAACATCAAAAAATGGTATAACTGCCCATTTTCAACGGATTTTTACCCTTAAAAAGGTCACCTACAATTTTCGGGAGCCTTTTTTCTAGCTGAAATTTTCGAAAAGGTAAGTTTTGATCCCTATAATTTTCGGATCACTAGACTTTCAGCTAGGAAATCCGAACAGATAAAAAGGGGGGGGGGGGGGGGGGGGGGGGGGGGGGGAAGGGGGCTAAAGCCCCCCAGCCCCATCCCCTGCGCGGTCCCTGCTAACACGAGCGCCTCGATACATACTAATCAAATCTTTCTTTCTAGCAGTCAGCTGGAGCTATCTCCATGATCTTTCACACACGTTTTTAAAAAGATTGAAACTAGTATGAGGTGAAATTGCATGTTAAAAGCGCTTCTTTTTCTACAGATAACAGCCGAACATCAAGATTGTCCATTTTTCACTGTATCTCTGACCATAAAAACTTCATTCGAAAATATCTCGAAAACTCTCAAATAGATTTCGCTTAAAACTTCACGAAAATCGAGGCAGCTATTGGAGGAAAAAACTCCCGTTAACGATTTTGGAAGAACAGTTCCCAGTACCGACAGGAGGGGGTTCGTTGTTATGACGACTCCGATGTCATTGCAACCCCGATCATAACAAATTTTCATCTTTATCCAATACAACAATGGTGGCAATTTTTTCAAATCTTTGTTCATGTTATGGCGACGTAATTTATGCTCAAACTTGGGAGGTATTGACTCTGAAAAGCTGTATCGAGCCACCTAAAATCTCACTGTTTCAGCTGAGATTCACGGACCTGAAGAAAAAGCCGTTCCCATTCTTGAAAACACTCTCTAGAGACACTTCAAGACCTTACAACTTGCTCATATCTGAAATATTTCGGAAATTCAAAAGTGAAAGGCCATGGGCATGACAACCTCAAAAACACAACAATTATTATCAATTAATATTGAGGTAAATGTTTACGTAAACTCTTGAACTAAATTTCCACTTAATAACTGTCAACCGTCAAAAGCTCTGAAATTTAACAGTCAACCGTCGAAGCTACCACCCCATTGGGACCGTTTTCTTTGCCGTTGTTGCAAGACTTCAACGTAAAACTTCCCTAGTTTTACGTTTTCCGGTTAGCGTCCATCGTTCAAAAACCCCTCACCCTAGATTTTGATTTGAACAATAACAGTTACATTTTTGGTGTGGTACTTCTTAAACTTGTAAAATGCCTTGTATCGGTTGAAACGTCAAATCCCACTGGATGAATAAGAATTTTAACTGAAAGCAATTTTTCAAAATTACGTTCAGAAAAGGCTTTAAATAAGCATTTGAAAACCCTTTGCATACCGAATGAAAAAAATTGAAGTGTTTGGTTGGAGATCAGACCAGGTGAGGGGAGGGTGGTTGATGTGGCCCGGCGTATGTACTCGAACATTCGGTAATCGAATCAATCGAATTAAATCGAGTTTGATCGAACGATTAAGTTCGATTGCCGAAAACGATCGATCAAAATCGAACTCACCAAACGTTTGGACAATCGAACGTTAACACAATCGAACGTTCGATTTCCGACCTTTTGATCTGACAGTTGAAGAAAAATGGTCTCAACTGGTTTTGCGTGGAAAAAACACTTTGGCAGTCATAGGCTCCTGCTGATATATAACGATTAGAAATACGTTATCGTAAAAATCTCATGAAGCTGAAAAGGGTCAGCAGTGAGAATAAAGGGAAACAAGGCAAGGGGAAAATTACATGAACAAAAAACTAAAACTAGGCAGAAAAAAATGTGTAAAGACACCGAAAATTTCCACTCGGAGATTCGAACCTACATCAAGAGCCCATTATGGCTCTTGTCAAAATTCATTATGAATTGGGCAGTCCTGCTACCTCACAAACATTTCGCTGAATTTTTTGTAATTGTTTGTTTAGTTTCAGATGATATAAGAGATAATTCTAGCCTGGATTTGAACAAATTCATACATGATGAGCTACAGCCAAATGAAAAATTTCATCGTCTGTTTAATGATGCTGTTGATTCATTGTACCGAGAACTTCAGACAGACTTGAAGGGTACAGAGTATGCAGTTCATAACCTGATCAAGGTTGGTGGTCAGACAGCCCCCCTCCCTTCGCCCGAA
Source organism: Porites evermanni (assembly GCA_942486025.1). Classification (NCBI taxonomy): domain Eukaryota; kingdom Metazoa; phylum Cnidaria; class Anthozoa; order Scleractinia; family Poritidae; genus Porites; species Porites evermanni. The sequence goes on from CALNXI010000095.1 coordinate 210,418, forward strand.
AAGTGGGTGGTTAAGAAAGACGCCGGGGAAAAGGTGTCGTTGTAGATGTTGTTAATTTTCATCAATATCCCTAGAAGATACTGGATGTCTTAAAAAGGACGTGGCACACAATAAACGGGCGGCGGTTGAAAATGTTTGCCTCTCCGATAGTTTTCAATACATTCGAAGATGCTAAGGAATAGTGAAATTTGAAATAATTTGTTAACTTCCTGAAAGTTCAAGATAAACTAAGTCGTTCCACGAATACCTGTATCGGTTCACCCTCCTTCCCTCAATAATTTTTCGTGGGTTTGCTTGGGCGTAAACGTCTTAAAAATCAATATTGATGGGGAAGGGGAAAAGAAATTCGCAAGTGTTTCAACAATTATAACCGAGATGTAGCTTTCATGCCAAATCCATTAAAAGCAAGAGACTATAATGGGAACAGAGAGGGCATCCCCCATATACACCCCATTCCATAGGTAATTCGTCTCGAGTTATTTTTAGAACCGCAGATCCCAAGGGGGATTGGACAACAGCCAATCACATAGCGCGAATGTATTCCGCGTGGACGACCCACGCTAGAGCCACGCGTCCTCCACGAATTGACGCGGAACAAAATGGGGGAAGACGCGGAGAGCGATTTTGCTATTCCTTTTGTCGACGAAAACGACTAAAGCGAGATTTCTGCGAAAGCTGTGTCAGCGAAACGGAAATTAAAAAAGAATCGCCCTTCCTCTCTTGTATAGAGCTAACAGTACAGCAGGGAAATCCTAAACACACTGAATATTCTCTCAGGATCATTTATAATTTACAGTTTGAAGAGAGCAATTTCTGGTTTGATATTTATTCCTTTATTAATCTTTTATTATTCAACAAAAATAACACTTGGCGTCCTACTTGCCTTATTAGGGACTTTAAGATCCAACGGCGCGACGGCGACAAGAACGTCGCTTAAAAAGTGAGTTTGAGTTTTTTCAGTCTTTATAGCGATTATTCCTACCCACTTACTTTATCAATTGTAGGCGAACCCTCCTGAAGCTGAATTTCAAGGGACCATATTCAAGCTCAGAGAGAGAAATAAAATTTCGTCGTTGCTTGTTTACGTCCTCCATAAAACGCGAAATTAGGCATTTTCACGTCGTAGTCGTGCAAAAACAGGAAAGAAATGAACAAAAAAGTGTGTTGCACGTGCGAAGTTGTTGTTTTGCTAATTAAACCTATTGTTTTTTTGACGTTCTAGTTGTCGTCCGCGTCGTTGGATCTTAAACTCCCTATTGTACAAACGACCGGTTTCAATAGACCGGCGAAATTTCTCATTTGATTAAAGCACTGAGGTTACGACAACTTCGAGTTAAACTGATTTCACGGGTTGTCAAAGAGTCCAGCGATTCCTTTTTCCCAGGTGAGCGCCGACTCATTTCGCTTCAATATTCAAGAATGCTCTCGATCTTTTTACGCTTTCATTGCCTTTCGCCCGACATGTTTTGCACGGCGTTTAGTCATGCGAAACCTCCACGAAACATCCACTCCTCGCGCGAGGTAACTTAATCCCGATTCTAAATATAACTCGAGACGAATTACCTATGGAATAGGGTGTATATGGGGGATGCCCTCTCTGTCCCCTTTATAGTCTCTTGATTAAAAGTTAAGGTTAGCGTATCCGGTACTTTTGCCCTGGAGTCTCCTTCTTGCTAGACCTAGGGTCACGGTTGTCGTGTGGTCTCGTCAGTGTAGCACGAAAGCGATAAAAAATGTTGTGACTAGATCCTACACGCCTACATTGTCTTTGTAGGGTGGATCCATAGCAAAAGGCACTGCAATAAAAAACGACGCCGACTTGGATTGCGTGATGGTCATGAACAGCATTGACAACGCTTCACAGTTGAGAAAGAAACTACTCGCCATCAAGGATAAGCTTGAGTCATGCTTGACGGGCAGCATAGGGGGCTCATGGAAATTGGTTTCTGAGCAGAAGGAAACGCGGTTCTCCTTGCAGTTTAGCATGTCACGTTACCCAGGGGAGACTGTTGAGGTTGATCTCTTGCCAACATTTGAAGCAAACGTACGGCCGGACATCGATGCCTTTTTAGGTACGTAACAGGAGGAGTTGCAACTTTGAGTTACTCATAGAGTAGTTAGTGCACGGCTTTTTTAATGGGAAGCCCCCTTGAAGAAATTCCCAGTTAACTCAACGTTCATAATCAAACCTTACTTAACT